>CANXYC010247828.1:0-22237 GCA_948193065.1 Aleurites moluccanus | reverse complement strand
CCCAAAATAATAGACAATTTTTTTAAAAACAAAAAAAATAACATTTTTCATATATATATAAATATATATATATATATATATATATATATATATATATATATATATATATATCATTCAAGAACACAAATCTATAAATAAAATTTATTAAAATTCATCTTACACAAAACCAAATAATTTAAATATTATTTTTCAATTTGATATATATATAGAGAGAGAAAAATAAGATTTGAAGTATTAAATTTTTTTTTCTAATGATAAATTTAAGTATTAAAATCGTTTAAAGTGAAAATAAATAATTCATATAATCGATATTTATTAAATTTAAATTAAATTGAGTTGTGTATAAATTTAAATACAAAAGCTAAGATCAAAGTATTAATTCGTCTCCAAAAATCTGTTTGAATATAAGGAATATATATAACATAAACAATTTAATGGGTTTGAAATGGAAAATAAGCAAGTAATATATATTGTTAATTAGGCTCTATTTGTTTTGAAAATTCTCTTAATTATTATATTAAGAAGGAGAGAGACATACATGCCAATAACATGACAGATTGTACGATTGGAGAAGGAGCAATCACAGGTTACATTATTTTCGGAACTAATTGATGGATTTGGATTTGCCCATCCTGATTGACCTGAACATGGATCAATATTGAAATTCCAATCTGTCTTCCCTAGTGTTTTGGCTATGTCACCAAGAGCTTCCACTGCAACACATCATATTGAATTAATTAAGAAACAAAATCCAACCAAAAAAAAAAAAAGGGAAAGAAATTAAAGACCTTCATCATTTGGCAATTGAGCAGCTCCTAAAGAAAGAGCTGTGAAGCAAATAAAGATAGTGAGAGAAGCAACAGCAAGTAGTCTAAAGAACAACATTTTTGAATGTTTATTGATATTATTTAGATGATTGATATCTATATTTATATAACAATATGATGATAAGTGTTGCTATGTGTAAGAAAATTAGTTGCTTTTAGGAGTTGACTTCAAAAATAAATTATAGAAAATATAAAGTCCATGAGCCAAGTCAGGTAAATGTAATTAAATTGTAATCAGAGGAAGAATTTTAGACTAACTTTCACATTTCATTACAATTTTTTTGTTTTATGTAGTTTCTTACCAGTCACTTGTGTCTATTTTATTCTTAAAGATAATTTAATTTTATATTTAAATTTGAATCTTATCACAATGAATAAATCACTTGTGTCTATTTTGTAATTTATGCCAAAAATGAAACTAATCACCATATTTATATAAATAAAGAAAATAAATCAAAACTAACTTAAATAGAAACATAAATAAATAAATATTAATATAATATCTTAAATATCGTATAAAAATAAGTTTCCTACCAAAATTAAATAAAAAAATAAAAAATACCAAAAATATAAAAATATAAATATAGAAAAACATAACTCTTGTTGGTCTCTATTATTCTCTTTAGAGTAGAGAAAATTCGTCATTGAATTTGACTCGATATATTTTTTCTTCTCATTTGAAAATACTAATAAAAAATATTAAATTTTCGAATATTCATTATATTTCCCATCCAATCAGTCCAATAATTTTTAATATAATTTTCCATTAAAATTTTTTTTAAGGAAAAAAGAATCAGAAACAGTAGAAAAAATATTTATGAATAGATTTTCATTATAATATTCTTATTTTTTGTGAATTTATATTATGATCTGTTGTCCCGAAATTATTTTATCTGGATTATCATCAAATACTGCAGGTAAATTTTAATTGACAATTGACATTGTTTATGAGGCATAAAGATTAAATATTTGATCTCTTAAAAGCTCATTCACCCATTGAGTTAACTGATCCATCATTTGTATCATACGTTCCTCCATATGGTTCATGATATATTAAATTATCTGAGTTGTTGCGTCACGGTAATTAATCTCCTCTACAGGTATAGTCTGGCGTCATCTTCTTGATGGCATGATTTTCAAGGAACGAGCGCAAGTTCTAATACCAACTGACATGACAGAAATCTTCTAAGAGTCTATTGATTTTTTATGAATACCAGACTAATAAACATCAAAATCCGTTGATTTAAAAAATACTGAAAATGGAAATACTTTCACACATAAATATTATTTTATTTCAATCAAAAGTTTTTTCAATCCTAAGACTTACATGACTATATATAAGGAATAGTTTCCAGAAAAATCTAATTGTCTAATATGGTAATTTATACTGAAAAGGAAATAAATCAGTATATTTTCATAAATAAGGAAAATAAATCAAAACTAACTTAAATAAGAAAATAAATAAATACTAATACAATATCTTAAATAACACCTAAAAATAAGTTTCATACCAAAATTAAATAAGAAAAATAAAAATACCAAAAATATAAAAATACAAATATAGAAAAACGCAACTCTTATTGGCCTCCATCATGTTATTATCTCTTTTTAAGTTTCGAGTTATCTTCACGTCGAGCTTCTCAACTCGCCTTTTTATTCAAACACCCATCTACCTCTTTATTGAGCTTCTTAGTTTGCATCTCTCTTTAGGCATCTAGTTGTCTTTATATCAAACTCATCAACTCGCATTTCTACTCAAGTATCTAACTATCTTTATCTCTCCTTAGACAATCGTCTTCAATTAGCTGATACTATTTTTCTTTGTCTACAAATCTTATCTCTCATCCTTATTTTATGAGCTCTAAATATCAGGAAAGAGGTAATTTTTTTTCTCTTTAAGTTTCAAATTTTGAATTTTTTTTATCACTTTTAAATTAAAATAAATGAAAAAAAAAAATTGACCTTAATGAATCTTAATAATTTTCTCTCTTCCTAGAACCTCCAATGCATCAAAAGCAAAATTGGCCTAATTTAAAACACCTTAAAATAAATTTTATGGCAATTTACTAAAAGCATCAATTTCTCCCTACTAAACAATGGGACATTGATAATGTCCACTTTATTTATTATAACTTACAATACTTAAAAAATTCTTTAACATCTAAAAAAAGGGAAATAGTAGAAGTCAACAACCTGTCATTTGGCATATTTCTTATTTGTGCTTAAGTAAATGCAGGCAAAGATTTAATACATAGAAACTGGCGATTTACTTCTGAAAAAATTATGGGATAAACACCAGTGGTGGACTCAGGAAGTTAGTCGAAGGGAACGAAAATATATAATTAAAGGTACAAATAAAAATTTAGGAAGGTAAATATGAAAAAATTAAAATTTAAGGGGATAAATTTGAAAAATATAAAAGCTAAAGGTGGAAAATGAAAAAAAAAAAAATGAGGCTAGGGGCCCTAAGTCTGCCATTGATAACCACAAGGTATAATCAATCAATAGTAAATATAAATGAGACTATTGAAATGCAACCTCAGTCTGAAGAATTTATATGAGGATGTGACAACTAAGTACCGGTTGTTATAGCAGGCTACCCATTGATTATATTTTAAAAATACTTTCAATACCTAAAGAAAAATAAAAAATAAAAATTAAATTAAATTAAATTAAATTTTGACATTAGAAAATTTCAAGAATTGTTATCTCTGTAGAACACTCTCTTTATATGGTTGATGTATGTTAAGGTCGGTTTAGAATAAGAAATTAAAATTAGAATTGAAATTTTCAATTTCAATTTCAATTCTTTAGAATTAGAATTGTGTTGAAATTGAGATTAAAACGTTTGTTTCATATAAAAAATTAAATAAAATTTGATGAGGGTGGAGATGATGATGGCAATGATAGTGAATCAACGTTATCCGCATTAGCAATAGGGAGTGGTGGACAATCGTCGGCGGTGATAGTGGGTGGCAACAGTAGTGCAGGTAGCGGTAAATAGTCGGCAGTGGCGGTGGTGGACCGCTTGCCACTACAAGATATTGCCATATTAACGATAAAATTTAGCAACGAAAGCAAAAACAGTTTCTACTTAATGACGAATTGCCTATGGTAATCACTTAGTCGACTGTATAGAATTGGTATGTACCAACGTGAAGCCGTAGTAGGAAAATATTAGAGGAAAAAAATTGCGTAAATATTTGCCGACCACAAAAAGATGGATTTACCGACCATGTTATTGTCGATGGAAGCTTTTGGTCAATAATTTTTACAACAGTATAGGCACACATTTTTCGTGCTTAAATTTACATTTACCTACGATTTGTTGAGATCTACAAGCCATATGACTTAATGCATTCCGTCGAAAAGTCGTTGGCATTGTTTTCACCTATTAATTGCAGACGTAATTAATTTTGTTGGCAAATATAAATCTATAAAAACCATTCTAATTCTTCTTTGTTTCAGTTTCTCTTCTCTCCTCTTTTTGATTCTTTGATTCTCTATTTCTTCCTCGTCATCCGTCCATCCATTGCTTTTCGTCCCATCACCACCGTTGTTGTTCGTTCTCAACGGTAAGTGTATTTGTTGTTTTGGCTTTTTTTTTTTTTTTTTTTTTTGTAGATTGATCGATTTCTGTAATTTTAGCATTGTTTGTCTTTGGGCATTTGAAAATTTGGAATCATCATGTTTGTTTTGCTAGATTTTTGATATTTACTGTTTGTTCTTCCAGGATGCCCCTTTGTTGGTTGTTTCATCGTCACTATGTCACCACTATATTTCTATATTTTTTTTGTTTTTATTTGTGAATGAAGACAAAATGAAACTTTGATGTTCGTTTGGTTTATATTTATTGGGTTTTATTGAAATAATTATGTAATTATTGGGTTTTGTTGAAGTAGTTTATAATAGGCAAAATGCATCCCGAGTCCCCTGAACTTTACCCTTTTTTTCTATTGAGTCTCTAACTTTGATTTTGTATTGATTAAATCCTCTAACTATTAATTTGTAGCTTATTAAAGGATTTTGTTTCACAGTGGCTAACGAAGGTAGCTTACACGCGTGTTAAAATCGTGAGAAGGAAAATTTAGTAGTTGACTAGGCTTACACTGGATGACATGAAAAATAAAAAAAAATTAAAAAAATTAAAATTTATAATGGCTAATTTGGCACCGTTTTGAAGGAGAAATTTTAAATAAAAAAATTAAAGGCAGAAATGAAAAAAATAAAATATTTTCTCTCTGCATTCTCTGTTCTCTTTCTCTCTCTTTCCCTCTGAGTTCTTCCTCTCATTGATCGATCCATCTGATATTTCAAGCATCTTTCCTTTGATCGACACCACTTCAAGTGGTTCTGCTCGAGATAGCTTCAATCTTGCTCAAACTTGATGTTGATTTCATATCATCAGTTCTTCAATCCATCTCTATTAACCAAGTATGGGTTTTGTTTTTGCTTCTTTGTTTTATGATCTGATACAAGAGATTTGCTTATCAACAGTAGAGAAATTTTATATTTTCATATTTGGATGGCAATGGTCAGATCGATGGAGCTGAAGTCGTTGGTTCTTTCAAGGCTAACCTTTTCTTTTGTTATTGTTTGATTGATTTTGAAGCCTCAGCAAGTGAGTGAAAGATGCCCGTGGGTCTTTTATTGAGAGAAGTTTTGTTGAGAGATATGTATGGTATAGGCTAAATTGGGATCAACGGGTTAGATTTTGGTTATGGGGATTGGGTTTGAGTTTTTCTTGTGAAAGAAGAAGAAATGAAAGTAAAAGAAGAAGGCTGGCTCTTTAAGAAAACAATATCATTTTTATGGATTTTTTATTGCGTTTTTTATTTTTTCATTTTCCATGTCACGAATTTATTTCCCTTCACGTGACTTTGACGCGCATATTAGTGTCACAACCCAACACCACCAGTGCGATGGTCCTAGGGCAAGGGTAGTCATAAGGCCACCATAAACCCGTATAACCCTTAACTAAACCTGTCTTATACATAATAACATATATTTTGAATGTAAAACATCATATCTTATAAATTATCATTTTATATCATAACATCTCCGTTTGTTCCCTACCAATCAAAAGATAGTTCTTACATCAATATGGAATAAAGAAGAAACTACAAATGCCATCCATGGCAACAAAATCAACCAATGATATCTATCTATGGAGTTCTAAGAGAGTACTTCTCAATAAACATAATTTATATATACATAACAAAATAATATTCAGTAAAATTACATCCAAGCTTCTTAAGAAGAAGAAATTAACAAACTCTATCCTCTGGATTAGCTCTCTCTCGAGCTGCACTAGCACCTGAAATTCACATAAGAGAGATGAGCCTTCAACTCAATAAGATATCAACTACATAATGCGTTAGGTAAATCAAGAATCTGAGTATCAAATCATGAACATATACATATACATATACCTGGACATGAAAGAATCATAAGCTTATACTTGAAGAAGAATATAAGTGCTTACAACAAATAACACTATCAAATCATATCATAAATTGAATCATGGTTCTCTTTTAGAACATAAGAATGCCTGCAAAGGATGACATTATCAAAACACATATAAGATAGAACTGATATCATATCATAACATATCAGTAGCCTTGATACCTTAACGTGCACATATGCTTGCGCGGGCATATGCCTAGAGCTCATGGCCCCCTCTAGGTGGAACACTGATAAAAATCCTATTAGCTGGGCTCCCATTGTGTACATGGACCAATGAATTTACTCTCATTGGGAAAAACGTTCTATACTTATGTATATCATAGGTCATCATAATAAGATGTTCACAAAAATTCAGATTTGGTCAAGAGACCATATATCATGCATATCAAAGGCTTGTTACCTTAACGTGCACATATGCTTACGCGGGCATATGCCTAGAGCTCATGGCCCCCTTTAGGTGGAACACTGATAAAAATCCTATTAGCTGGGCTCCCATTGTGTACATGGACCAATGAATTTACTCTCATTGGGAAAAGCGTTCTATACTTATGTATATCATAGGTCATCATAATAAGATGTTCACAAAAATTCAGATTTGGTTAAGAGACCATATATCATGCATATCAAAGGCTTGTTCATGATCTCGGTTCAAGAAGATAACCAAGTCATTTTATACATTAAGTGTTTACATGAAGGAGGTAATCTAACAAAGGATTCATATCATAAAGTATATACATGAATATTTAATAATTTATCTCATAAGGGGAAATATACATTTATGTAATTCATAACTTACCTCTCAACAAAAATTTTCACAATTTAGCTCAACCTTGATTAGATGAAAATCCTCATCAATTCCTTGAATTGTCCAAGCCTAATCAAAATCCCCAAATTCTACAAATTAGGGTTTCCTCAATAATGATACATAACATGGTTCCTTATAATTTTAACCATCTTATAGTCTCTATTATTATTTCCTAATATCAATTTAATTCATCTCTTAAAGAAAATCTGAAATTATGAACATAATCACTATTTACGTCACTATTCATCAAAACTAATAAATTTAAGTATCTTCCATATCAACCATATTTAATAGCCTTAAGTGCTCATAACAGGTCCTATATAACTCATAATAATTATTCTAACTATAAAAAAAATATTAATCTAAAAAGAGAAAAGAAGTTTGGAGAAAATCACCTTATTTCTCCCAAAACTGAGCTCTTGATGGATCTGGGCTTGAAATGATGATTAAGCCTTTGAATGAGTTAATTTAGAGATTTAATGCATTAATTCTAAGTATTAATGTATTAGAAAATAAATGGAACATATTGGAGAGAAATAGGAGAAGAAATGAAGAAGAAAAAAAGAAAAGAGAAAAAGTAATCGTGGAAGAAATGGCTACTGCTTCTCCATTAAATAAGCTACTGTCTCTCTAAGTTTCCACTTCGCCACTTTCCATTTCGCAAATCCCACTTCGGAAAATGCCACTTCGCTGAATTTCGCTTTGCCAAATGCCGCTTTGCCAAATGCCACTTTTGCAAATCCCACTTCGCCAATTCCACCTCGCCAGTTCCAATTCACAAATCCCATTTCTCAGAATTTCCAACTCGTAAATCCCACTTTGCAGAATTCCACTTCGCAGAATTTAACCTCGCCAATTGCCACTTCGGCAAATGTCACTTCGCTGAATTTTGCTTTACCAAATGCCACTTCGGCAATCCCACTTTGCAGAATGCCACTTCGGCAATTCCACCTTGCCAAATGCCAATTCGCCAAATGCCATCTTGGTAAATGCCACTTCGCTAAATTCACCTCGTCGAATCCCATTTCTCCAATCTCACCTCGTAAACGAGGAGACAATTCACACTACCTGTTCTGCCGAGCTGGAAAAACCTTCCTCACCAACTCACTCTAAACCAGCTTGCAAATGAGCTACAATCTCCAATCTCCTTAAAGTTCTACAACTATCTATATAATACATAAGGAAACATTTGTCATACTTACACTTGACTTGCTCAGCCTCTAACATTCTCAAAACAACTAAACAGACTTAGACTTACTGTAGGAATAACGAACTGAATATGTTCTGGTCGAGGAAGTATACCTCCTCACACACACAAAATTCACAAAACTGTCATACAGACTTAAAATTAAATATATAAATCCACAACTTTTACATTTTACACTATCTAATTACTCCTGCAAGATCATGACAACTGACTCATAAAATTCTTCCTAAACACTGATTCTAAAATACTAATTTGCTCAAAACAAACAATCATAAAAAAAAAAAAATTTCACACGTATTACATTCTTCCCCCCTTAAATAAATTCGTCCTTGAATTTAAAGAATTCACTTTAAGCTTGAAATAAATGGGGATACTTGGTTTGCATAGATTACTCATTTTCCCAAGTGCACTCTTCCATTGCTTGGTTCTTCCATAAGACCTTAACCATTTCTATCTCTTTGTTCCTTAACTTTTTGATCATTCTATCAACAATTACTACAGAAGCCTCTTTATAAGTCAACTTTGCTGAAGATCTACTGCTTGAGCTTACAACATATGAGAAGAATCTGTCACATACTTTCGAAGCATTGACACATGGAAAACTAGATGCACACTGTCCAAATTCGGTGGTAAGGCTAGTCTATATGAAACCTTTCCAACCGTATCCAAAATCTCAAATGGTCCGATGTACCTTGGAGATAACTTGCCCTTTTTGCCAAACCTTAAGACTTCTTTCATAGGTGAGACCTTTAAGAATACTAAGTCTCCAACTACAAACTGAAGGTCTTTCCTCCTCGGGTCTGCATAACTCTTTTGTCGACTAAAGGCTGTCTTTAATCTTTCCCTTATGAGTGGAACTTTCTCTGCTGTATACTGAATCAATTCAAGCCCTTCAATATGCTTCTCTCCCACTTTATCCCAACACAAAGGAGACCTACACCTTCTACCATATAAAGCTTCATAGGGAGACATCTGAATAGTCGAGTGATAACTATTGTTGTAGGCAAATTCTATCAATGGCAAGTATTTATCCCAATTTCCTCCAAAATCTAGAATGCACATCCTTAGCATATCTTCTAGAGTTTGGATAGTTCTCTCGGACTGCCCATCCATCTGCGGATGAAAAGCTGTGCTGAAATCGAGTTGAGTATCCAAAGACTCTTGCAATTTCTGCCAAACCTTGAAGTGAACTGGGTACCTCTATCGGATATAATGGAAACTGGTATCCCATGAAGTCTCACTACCTCATCAATATATATATGTGCATACTGAGAAGTTGTGTAGGTTGTCTTGACTGGCAGAAAGTGAGCTGACTTGGTCAATCTATCAATAACTACCCATATTGAGTCATGCCCACTAGAAGTCCTTGGCAACCCTACAACAAAGTCCATGGTTATTCTCTCCCATTTCTAATCTGGCAAAGGCAACTGCTGCAGCAGTCCCGAAGGTTTCTAATGCTCAAATTTCACTTATTGACAAGTCAAACATCTTGCTACAAACTCAGCCACATCCTTTTTCATTCCACTCCATCAATAGGAATTCTTAATGTTATGGTACATCTTCGTTGCACTTGAATGCACATTATACTTTACATGATGTGCTTCCTTAAGAATCATATCCCTCAAACCATCAACTGCTAGAACACACAACCTGTCACCGAGCCTTAAAATGCCATTAGTCATAACAAATCCTAGAGCCTTCTCTGATCCCATATTGTTCTTTAGTTTCACCAACTGAGGATCATTGTCTTGAGCATCTCTAATCTGATCAATGAGAACCGTCTTGACTTGAAATATGCTAAAAGCACTCCTGAATCTGACAAATCCAAACTAATTCCCATATCACGCAATTTTTGCATTTCCCTCACTAAGGATCTTCTACTCATTTAGATATGGGTTAAGCTTCCTAAAGACTTCCTGTTCAATGCATCTGCCATTACATTAGCCTTTCCTGGATGATATAATATTTCACAGTCATAATCTTTAAGCAATTCAACCCATCTTCTTTGCCTAAGGTTAAGATCTTTTTGCTAAGATATATATTTCAAACTCTTGTGCTCTGTAAAGATCCTACACTTCTCTCCATACATATAATGTCTCTATATCTTCAAGGCAAACACAACTGTAGCCATCTCAAGATCATGTGTTGGATAATTTACCTCATGCTTCCTCAACTGCCTAGAAGCATAGGTTATCACCTTACCATGCTTCATAAGCACACAACCAAGCCCTACTCTTGATGCATCACAATACACCGCATAACCTCTGTAACATCTGTGATTTTTGGGCTATTTTATAAATTGTATGTTTGTTGAATTTAATTAATTGAAGAAATAAATGTTGAGAAAATTCAGAAATTTCTGGTTGTAGGGTGGATTTTATGAGGCTGATTTCTTGATTTTAAAGGAATAATTTGGTAAAGTGTAAAATATAAAAGTTATAGGTGTATATTTCATCTTTAATTCTATAAAACAGTTCTATAAAATTCTGTATATGTGTAAAGTTATACCTCCTTGATCAGAACCTGTTTGGTTCATTATTCTCTGAAGTAAATCTGTGAGTTTTAATTTTCTGGGAATGACTGAGGCTGTTTGAGCCAAAAGTGTAAACATGAGAAATGTTCCTTTATATATTTAATGTTCGCTATAAAATTTCAGGAGATTTGGATAAGTATAACTCAGTGGAGAGTGGAATTTCTCAGGTATGTTCAGATGAGTTTTGGGCAGTAAGTCAGGGTGAAATTTAAAGAGTCATCATAGTCTGTGTAGTTATCTTTGTGATTTGAATTTTGGATATGTTAGACCCCTGAATATATATTTTAAGTGGAAAAAAGAATCAGGGAGTTTGGAGATTTGTAGCTTATTTTCGAACTGATTAATTAGGAGTTGTCGAGGAAGGATTCCAGCTTGGCAAAATCTGGCATTTGAGAGCTGGCAATACGAAGTGGTATTATGAGCCGGCAATGCGAAGTGGCATTTGCGAGAAGACAAATGCGAGAAGGCAGTTCACGAGCAGAGTTTGGCAAAGAGGGAATAGGCGAGATGGCATTATGCAAAGAGGGAGATAGGTGAAGCGAGTTGGCGAAGAGGCATTGCCGAGGTGGCATGTGGGAAGAGGGAGATAGGCGAGAAGAGTTTGGCAAAGAGGAATAGGCGAGGTGGCATTATATGAAGAGGCATTGCTGAGGTGGCATATGCGAAGCGGAGTTAGGCAAAGAGGAATTTGGAGAAGAGGTATTGCCGAGGTGTCATATGCGAGGCGACATATGCGAAGAGGAGTTCGCGATGAGAGTTTGGCGAGGCAGCATATGCGAAGTGGAATTAGCGAAGTGGCATTGCCGAAGTAGATTGGCGAAGTGGGAATTACGAGATGGCTTATGCGAGGTGGCATTGTCGAGGCAGGTTAGCGAGGCGAGCTGGCGAGGGGAATTTTAGGGCAATAGCCTATTTAACCAGTGCTCAGTAGCGATTTTCTTCACGATTTTCTTTTGTCTTCTCTTCGTTCTTCTTCAGTTCTTCTCAGATTAGTTCTATTTATTTTCTAATGTATTAATACTCAAAATTAATGCATTAAATCTCTAGATTATCATATTTTAAGGCATCAATCGGCAGTTTCAAGCAGATTTTCTCAGGAAATCTGTTTTTGAAGAAAGAAGATAAAATTTCTTCAAATATCATTTTCTTTTAGATTAATAAAGTCTGGTAGTTGGAATAGTTAAGTATGGGTATATAGAATTTATTGCAAGCATTTTGAAGCTTTTAATGGTAATTAATGTTGGAGAAATCAGAATTTATGGACTGTCATGAATAGTAACATGAACAGTAAATTCGAAATAAATTGCAGATTTTCTTTAAGAGATGAATTAAATTAATGTTGGGAATTAAAAATAGAAACTATAAGATGGTTAAATGTTAAGAAATCATATTGAATATTATTGATTAAGGTAAACTCTAATTTTGAATATTTGGAGAAAATTTCTTAGGAGGAGAAAATCAGGGAAATTGAGGAGATTATTATTGAGCAAACTATTAAAGAAAATTCAAGGATAAATTTGTATAGAGGTAAGTATGAACATTGTATTTGCTTATTGCTTCTTTGAAACAGTATGTCCAAGCATTCTAAATGTTCAGCCATATGATTCTCATATTTATGATATTGTATTATGTACCTATTATTGAAATCCCTATGATGTTCTCAAACAATTAATGAATTGTTCCATGTGATTACATTATATTAATGTAAATGGCTTGGTCATTCTTCTTTGGACCAAGTTCATATGAAACCATTTGCTATCTTGACTGAATTTATATTATATGTTGATGGTCTTGCGATCAATATGTTTCTTATGAGATTGTAACCATATGACCCTATGGATAGAATGCTCTTCCTAATGAGAGTAAATTCATTGGTCCATTGTGCACTTTGGGAACCTAGCTGATAGCGTTTTTATCAGTGTTCCACCTAAAGGGGACCATGAGCTCTAGGCATATGCCTGGCCAAGTATGCGTTTGCGATAAGGTAGCAAGGACTACCAATGCGCTCTGTTGTGATAGGTAGCATGGCTACTGATGCACTATGTAGTTCTACCATGTTACTTGAGAGTGCTATTCAATTGCGAGCACTTCTGTTCTTGTAAGCCTAACCATATGATGATTTCTTACTCACGTTCTTGGAATTGATCTTTCCTTTGGATTAATATATATGTATGTATATTTCTTTCGTATTGCATGTTCATATCTTACTGAGTTGAAGGCTCACTCCTCTTATGTGGATTTCAGGTGATAGTGTAGCTCGTGAGGGAGCTAGTAGAGAAGATCAAGCTTCTTGATTTATTCCTCCAAGAAGCCTCCATTGTAATCATTTTGAAATATAATTATGTATATTCCTTGTATGTTATTATGGTATTGTATATATTGGGAGTATACTCTAGAGCTCCGTAGTTAGTTATTAAAGAGGACACTATTTTGATGTATAAATTGTTACATTTTGGATTGCCCTTGTTCCTTAGTGATGTGAGATACATCTTTTGATCAGTAAGGAACAAGAGGAAATTATGAAATGATAAAAAAAATAAAGATATGAATTATATGGATCATAGAAATGAATATTGAATGATATTTATGTTTGTATGAATGTGTAATATAAATCAGATCCAGGATATGGGAGTTCTACGGGTTTATGGTGGCCTTAAGCCTACCCTTGTCTTAGGACCGTCGCGCCACTGGAGTCGAGATGTGACAACCTCCTTTACTAGGCGGCAAAGCTAAGATAGGTGTCATGATGAGACATGTCTTTAACTTTTGGAAACTCTTATCACATGCATCTATACATGAGAATTTCACTTGCTTCTGGGTGAGCTTACTCAAAGGAGCTGCAATTTTGGAGAAGTCTTAAACAAACCTTTTGTAGTAACCTACCAAACCCAAGAAACTTCTAACTTTTGAAACATTTATGGGTCTAGGTTAATTAAGAATTGCATTCACCTTTCTGGGATCAACTTCAAGCGCATTCTTGCTCATTATGTGTCCTAGAAAACCCATACTCTCAAGCCAAAACTCACACTTTGAAAATTTAGCAGACAGCTGATGCTCTCTTAAAGTCTGCAACATAATCCTAAGATGTTCCCTATGCTCTTCTTCACTCTTAGAATACATAAGAATATCATAAATAAACATAATGAAAAACTTGTCCAAAAATGGCTTGAAGACCCGGTTCATCAAGTCCATAAATGTAGTTAGTGCATTAGTCAATCCAAATAGTAATACTAGAAACTCATAGTGACCATATCTTGTTCGGAAAGCTGTCTTTAACACATCCTCATTCCGAATCTTCAATTGATGGTAACCTAATCTCAAGTCTATCTTGGAGAAATGACTTGCACCCTGTAACTGATCAAATAAATCATATATTCTTGGCAAAAGATACTTATTCCTGATAGTTGCTTTGTTGAGCTGCATGTAATCTATGCATAATGTCATAGAACCATCCTTCTTCTTTACAAAGAGTACTGGTGCACCCCATAATGAATTACTAGGTCTGATAAATCCCTTATCAAGCAAATCTTATAATTGAGTCTTTAACTCTCATAATTCTACCGGTGCCATATGATATGGAAGAATAGAAATTGGTTTAGTGCTGGATAACAACTCAATACCAAATTCTATCTCTCTATCTGGTGGCAAACCAGGTAACTCTTCAAGAAATACATCCAGAAACTCTCTAACAATAGGAATCTGCTCCAAATCTTTTACTTCCTTTTGAGTATCTCAGACATAAGCCAAATATCCTTGGCACCTTTTCTTCATCAATCTCTTCGCCCCTAAGGCTGATATCATATTATATGGTGCTTCACTCCGATCCCCTTGGAACTCAAACTCCTCACCCGAAGGTGGCTTGAAGACTAACTTCTTCCCATTGCAATCTATGGTTGCATAGTACTTGGACAACCAATCCATGCCCAAAATCACATCAAATTCTAACACAGGCAACACAATCAATTCTACTTCTAAACTCTTACTACTTATGATAACCACACAAGATGGATAAAAATCATGAACTTCAATCTCTTCCTCTAAAGGAGTCGATACTACCAAAGCATTCATAAGCAATTCACATGGCACATTCAATTTCTTAGCAAAACATGAAGAAACAAATGAATGCATAGCTCCTGAATCAAACAATACTCTAGCATTCAAAGCCTGAATAGGAAGAATACATGTGACCATAGTGTTACAAGTTTGGGCCTCTTGCTGAGTAAAAGCAAACACTCTTCCTCTAACTCTTCCCATAGGTGCCTGACCGGTAGCTTGTCCAAAAATCTGACCTGAACCTCTACTTGCCTCTGGAGTCATACCCACAATATCATGGCCAATGCCGGACTGTTGACCCACACTCCTCTCCCTAATCATCTGAACTGTAGTCAGAGAAGACTGGGGTCTAGCTCCAAAAGAAGGTTATGGACAATCCTTAAGCAAATGACTATGTTGTCCACATCCATGAACATGCACCTAACCCAAAGAAACAAGGTCCTCTATGAAGCTTACCACACGTAGGACAAGAAGGATTAGAAGTCCTAGGTGGTGTAGAACTGGCTGTACCATAACTCATCTGAGAAGCAAATCTAAAAGGATTCGGTCTCTGCTGGAATCTCCCTGATGGTCCTCTATATCTGCTGTGAGAAGCTGATTGGTGCGAGATATTCATACTCTTTACCCCGCTATCCTGCCTGGAGGAACTTCCAATCTTAGCCTTCTTCTTTTCTTCCCTTTCTAATCTAACCTCCATCTCTCTATTCTCAATTACTCTAGCCTTATCCACAAGCTTAGAGTAAGAGTCAAACTCAAGAGCAGACAAAAATTTAAACAATGGAGCTATAAGTCCTATATGGAACCTCTGAATCCGAGTTGCTTCTGTAGGCATAAGAGTTGGAGCAAACTTACTCAGTTGACTGAATTTCTTTGCATATTCTGAAACAGTTATACCAGAAGTCTGAACCAACCTCTCAAACTCAATGGACTTAGCATCCCTCACACTTTCTGGAAGAAACTCATTAAGAACCAACTCTTTGAACCTCTCCCAAGACAACTCTTCATGACCCTGAAGCATACCTTGAATACTCCGTCTAAACCAATCTTTATCTTCGACCTTCATCAAATGTCCCACAAACTCAACCGCTCTTCTGTCGGGATCCTCAAAATCTGAACTTTCTCCTCTATCTTCTCAAGAAAATCTGTAGGATCGACCTTACCTTTGTACTCTGAAGGCTGAGCTTCAAAAATTTCTCAAATGAAACTTCCTCAACCTAAGGTACCACTATTGGTGGGGGAATTACAGGAGTAACTGGAACATTTGGAACTACATGCACTGGAGGAGCCTGCTACTGTCTCTGCTGAGTAATGAACTCAGCTATCATCTCATAGTTCCTCTGTAACTGATCCAACCACTAGGCCATATAAACCACATCTACTTGTGGCTCTGGAGGAACATCATCACCTCTCGCTCTACTCACTGACCCTTCTTCAGAAGGTTACTCTTTAATAGGACGACCTTTACCACGTCCTCTTCCTCTCCTCGGAGGCATCTTGATACTAATAAGATAAATAAAACAAACTCAAACTCAAAACATAAGATTAGCATAGATCTATACCAAAGGAACACACAACATTGATGTGACATGAATCTTATGCTCCGTAGTCATCTTAATCAAGCACTTATACTAGGAAACTTGTATATCTATCTATTTATCTTATAATTATAAACCTAGAGCTCTGATACCACCTCTATCACACCTCAACACCACCGGTGCGACGGTCCTAGGGCAAGGGTAGGTATAAGGCCACCATAAATCCGTAGAACCCTTAACTAAACCTGTCTCATACATAATAGCATACATTTTGAATGTAAGAATTCATATCTTATAAATTATCATTTTATATCATAACATCTCTGCTTGTTCCCTACCAATCAAAAGACAATTCTTACATCAATATGGAACAAAGGAGAATCTATAAATGCCATCCATGACAACAAAATCAACCATTGATATTTATCTACAGAGCTCTAAGAGAGTACTTCTCAATAGACATAATTTATATATACATAACAAAATAATATTCAGCATAATTATATCCAAGCTTCTTGTGAAGAAGAAATCAAGAAGCTCTATCCTTTGGATTAGCTCTCTCTCGAGCTACACTAGCACCTGAAATCCACAGAAGAGGGATGAGCTTTCAACTCAATAAGATATGAACTACATAATGCATTAGGTAAATCAAGAATCTGAGTATCAAATCATGAACATATACATATACATATACTTGGACATGAAAGAATCATAAGCTTATACTTGAAGAAGAATATAAGTGCCTACAACAAATAACACTATCAAATCATATCATAAATTGAATTATGGTTCTCTTTTAGAACATAAGAATGCTTGCAAAGGATGGCATTATCAAATCAGATATAAGATATAACTAATATCATATCATAACGTATCAGTAGCCTTGCTACCTTAACGTGCACATATGTTTGCGCGGGCATATGCCTAGAGCTCATGGCCCCCTCTAGGTAGAACACTGATAAAAACCCTATCAGCTAGGCTCCCATTATGCATATGGACCAATGAATTTACTCTCATTGGGAAAAACGTTCTATACTTATGTATATCATAGGTCATCATAATAAGATGTTCACAAAAATTCAGATTTGGTCAAGAGACCATATATCATGCATATCAAAGGCTTGTTCATGATCTTAGTTCAAGAAGATAACCAAGTCATTTTATACATTAAGTGTTTACATGAAGGAGATAATCCAATAAAGGTTTCATATCATAAAGTATATACATGAATATTTAATAATTTATCTCATAAGGAGAATTATACATTTATGTAATTCATAACTTACCTCTCAACAAAACTTTTCACAATTTAGCTCAACCTTGATTAGATGAAAATCCTCATCAATTTCTTGAATTTTCCAAGCCTAATCAAAATCCTCAAATTCTACAAATTAGGGTTTCCTCAATAATGATACATAACATGGTTCCTTATAATTTTAGTCATCTTATAGTCTCTATTATTGTTTCCTAACATCAATTTAATTCATCTCTTAAAGAAAATCTGAAATTATGAACATAGTCACTATTCATCAAAACTCATAAATTCTGGTATCTTCCATATCAACCATAATTAATAGCCTTAAATGCTCATAATGGGTTCTATATAACTCATAATAATTATTCTAACTATAAAAAAATATTAATTTAAAAAGAGAAAAGAAGTTTGGAGAAAATTACCTTATTTCTCCCAAAACTGAGCTCTTAAAGGATCTGGGCTTGAAATGATGATTAAGCCTTTGAATGAGTTAATTTAGGGATTTAATGCATTAGTTCTGAGTATTAATGCATTAGAAAACAAATAGAATAGATTGAAGAGAAATAGGAGAAGAAATGAAGAAAAAAGAAAGAAAAGAGAAAAAGTAATCGTGAAAGAAATGGCTACTGCTTCTCCATTAAATAAGCTACTGTCTCGCTATGTTCCCACTTCGCCACTTTCCACTTTGCAAATCCCACTTCGTAGAATTTCACTTCGCCAATTGCCACTTTGGCAAATGCCACTTCGATGAATTTCGCTTTGCCAAATGCCACTTCGGCAAATCCCACTTCGGCAATCCCACTTCGCAGAATGCCACTTCAGCAATTCCACCTCGCCAAATGTCATTCCAGCAAATGCCACTTGACTAAATTCAGCTCAACGAATTCCACTTTGCCAATCTCACCTCGCAAACGAGGAGCCAATTCACACTACCTATTCTGCCGAGATGAAAAAACTTTCCTCGCCAACTCACTCTAAACCAGCTCGCAAATGAGCTACAATCTCCAATCTCCTTGAAGTTCTACAACTATCTATATAACACATAAGGAAACATTTGTCATACTTACACTTGACTCGCTCAGCCTCTAACATTCTCAAAATAACCAAACAGACTTAGACTTATTGTAGGAATGGCGAACTGAACATGTTCTGGTCAAGAAACCATACCTCCTCACACACACAAAATTCACAAAACTGCTATACAGACTTAAAATTAAATATATAAATCTGCAACTTTTACATTTTACACTATCCAATTACTCCTGCAAGATCATGACAACTGACTCACAAAATTCTTCCTAAATACTGATTCTAAAATACTAATATGCTCAAAACAAACAATCATAAAAAAATAAATAAATTTTCACAAGTATTACGTAAGCTACCTTCATTAGCCATTGTGAAAAAATCCTTCAATAAACTACAAATTAATAGTTGGAGGACTAAATCAGTACAAAATCAGAGTTAGGGACTCAATACTAAAAAATGGCAAAGTTCAGGGATTTTGAAATGCATTTTATCCTCATAATAGTGTATAAATTAATTTGTCAGTGTAATTCTTGTTTAAGTTTGTAACACCCCATTCTTGTTTAATTAACATCATAGTGATAGAATGATGTTAATTAAAGAATAAATAAGCTAAAAATAGATATTGAGGAATACAGAGAAAATTTAAGAATAATTGTTACAGAAAAATTTTAAAGATGATAACCGACAGAATTATCGGTAGAAAATTTTTATATATTTTTAAGAAGTTTTTACAGAAATTAATTGAAGATATTTAGAATTAAAATTCTAAAATATTGAGAAAAAAATAATTTGACGTTCAATATGAAGTTAGAGAGACAAATGGATAGTAAAGAGATGGAAATGACAAGAAAATCTGATTTTTAGAGGAATTTGTCAATAGATGATTTTTAATTAATTTTCGACAGTAATTTATGCAAATTTCTTTTACATGATTTAATTTTGATGGATTTTGGATTAATTAAAAATAAATTTAAGGATATATGGTATTTAAGATGAGTGAAAAGGGATACAAAATAAGAGAGGAATTAATAGACATAAATTGTCGATTTTTGGAGTTTTGCCGAAACGGGTTCGGTATTAAAATTTTATAGTTATAGAGGTTGAATGATTAAGTTGCATTGAGGTACCAAGGATATTATAAGGTTCCATAGGACTTGAATATCAATAATTTAAGGACTTAATTGAAAAGAATTAAAAAGAATTGTGGTAGCAATTATAATTAAGGTAAATTATGGGCAAAATGTGCAATTATCAAAAGTTGTGAGACCCACAATAAAATATTATTTTTAACTTTAAAAATTCTGGAGAATAATTCCAAGAGTGGTTGGCCAAGTGTGTGGAAGGAAGGAAATTTGAATAAATTTTTTTATGTTAATTGGATAGGAAATGTACAAATGTATAACACATAGAATTTTCTACACAATTCTTATTTCTTTGACTTTAGTGTATAAAAGAGAAGAGGTGGCTACCATATTTAGGAGTTTTGACTGAATCATTTGAGAGAAAATAACCAAAAATACTCTTTCATCTCTTCCAAAGAAACCAACCAAGCTAGATAAGAAATTGATGAGAGAAAGAAGAGCGAAGAAGGAAAGTTGAAGGAAAGTAAGTCAAATTATTTTGGGAAAGAAAAAGAGAAGGAAAAAGAGTCATCCAAGTACAAGGTAATAATTCTAAACTTATTTAAGAGTATTATGGCTTAATTTAGTAGAGAATTGATTAAATTGAGCTAAGAAAGATAAAGATAAATTAGGGTTTATATGGATTCTGAAATCTGTGTTAAGGCAGTAGATTGTAGTTCAAATTCCAAATTTATAATGACTGAATTTGAGATTAATAAAAACATGAAAGTTGTAGATAAATATGATAATTATTTTCTATAAAAGAAATTTCTAAAATTCAAAGTGAGGGAAGATTTATTAGGCAAAAACCGTGACTGCCTCAGAATCAAGGTTTCAAGAAATTTGCTACTATTTTTTTTATTGTATAGAATGTTAAAGATAGAATTAGATGAAGTATTCAACATAAAAAATATTCATTTATGTCTTATATATAGGCTTGTAAAATTATTTTTAAATTTGAGTTGTGGTTTATGATATATTAGGTCATAAGTATCACCTGCTATAATTGACTGATAAATAAAACATAAGCTACTGAATTCCATTGATATGAAGATCTTAGTCTCTGAATTAGAGAAAATGTTAAACATAAAAGATAATAATTATATGTTATTTAAATTTTTGTAAAATGGTTTTGTAATTGGATAAACATGGTATTAATTATAGGCATGAAAATATAGTCTGTTCGGATAGAGATTTCAGGATTATAGATTAAATTTGAAAATTCACTAATAATTGTACAGTGATCCAAATAATCTGAAATTTGGATATGTTATAATATTATGTGTCTAAAGTAAATATGAAAAGAATCAAAGTAATTAGATAAGTATAGATTGAGTTATAGACTAAAAAGTAAAGACTACTGGAATATAGTGACAGGACAAAATAAGACTGGTTGTAAGGCTAAGTTTAAATTGACACCATAAATTATATAATAGTGAGAATAAGATGAATTTTGGATATGTTAGAACCTAATATATCTAATTTAAGTAGGAATAAGAATTGTTGTAAATGGATAAATGTAGAGAGAGATATGAGTAATGAAACATAAGCTACCAGTAAAGATTCTTTATAGGCAAAACCTAAAATTTGAAAATTAGAGGAATTTTCTTTAATATAAGTATAAGTAATATAATTTTATATTAAGTAGTATATAAATTAATATTAATTAAATATATAGAGTCAAGAATGAATAAAAGACTGATGAGAACTAAAAAATGGAAAGAAATAGAACCAAGGAAAAGGAATGGAAATGTGAAGTGTTCAGTGAGTTAAGTAATATACATACTATTTTACTTGACATTACCTTCAAATTAAATTATTAAAATTATCATGAAATTCATTATTGGCTAACAATGCCAAATGTATGATCCATGATTAATTTCATGCCCTTTTTATAATCCCAAATGATTCCTTTAAATGAATTTGCATGATTGGCTTAATGCTTCATGTATCAAACCCTTGGAAGTACTTAAATTATTTTTGATACCTAATGATTAAGAACTATATGTATGGAATTAATAAAATGATAGAACTTTTAATGACATTATGCACAGTGGTTTAATGATCCTAGCTAGGAGGAGGTTAAGGTCTTAGCCATGCGGTCTAATTAACCGTATGAGTAAATAGCATGCTACCGGATTGTAGCCTTTGTTTAAATGATCAATAATGATTCTGTCATTTTTATGATAATATGATACGATATGTATCTTTAATGCCAATGTGAAGGTATTGATAATCGAACTTACATGTTGAATGACCCTATTATCACATCCCCCATTTCAGGAGATATGACGGTCCTAGGGTATGGGGAAGGCATAAGGCCACCTAAACCCGTAGAACCCCATTCTTCATTTTCTACAGAAAATTTGCCATAACTACTCTATTTTTACAATCTAATACCCAGGA
>CANXYC010247670.1:0-30269 GCA_948193065.1 Aleurites moluccanus | reverse complement strand
CCACTTTGAATTTCAATCCAAATGAGTTTGTTTCAATCATTCAATCACTAATTCATGCTATACACATCAAATAAACATCATTTGAACTAATTAATCCATCAAAACAACACTTTGATCTAATGTTCTTCCTATTAGGGTTTCAATCCATTCTTTTGAATTCTAACCATACAAAATGAATTCTAATCCATAAATATTAACAAGAAACATCATATGAACTGCTGGAAATTGAAATAAGAAAAGGGCAATGGAATAAAATTTTTATTCGATTTCCTCCATGATCCATATGAAGATCCAGATCAGAAGGTTAGGGTTCATACCTTGGTTGATGATTCGACTATGAAAGAACGATTCTGAGTCGGGAACAGAAGCTTTTGCGCCTTCTGCCTCTACGGTATCCACACAAACGGATCGTATCTCCTTTGGTTCGTCTCACGAATAAGAAGATAATCTCCAAGATGTTTTGCTAGATTCGTCTAAGAGAATTAGGACTAGGGTTCACTTCCTTTTATCTTAAAAAAAGGGCAGAAAATTGGTCTCTCCTAAAAATAACATCATATGTGTATTTATTGGCATTTAACCCTAGCATTAGGTTAACTAATAAAACCCTAACTCGCCCCATCTGACTTGGGCTTGAATTTTGGGCTTATATTAGTTCTTAGCTAAATAATTTAGCCCAATGCTTATTTTTTAATCCATCTCATGAATTAAAATTTATATTATCGATCCGATCTAAATGTGTGACCCTATAGGTTCCCATAACATTAAGCAGTGAGCGGTGTCTAGCAACACATCAATGCTACCTAAGTCACGAGAATGTCAATGACTCGACATAACCTTTCTCGTGATAGAATTACCAAGTAATTAAATCCTTTCGTCTTAGATGTCTCGATTGAACACGAGTCATGGAATATGTCATACTCACATAGTTCAATCTTTATGTTTTTGATACCTGAGTAGACTCCTAAATCAAATGACATCAATATCATATATTGACTCATTTGAGCATGGCCATGCATTTTAGGTCTCACTCAATCAAAGGGCCCAAAGACATCACTCCTGTTGTATAGGAGAGACAAATTCTATCTTGATCATTCAATATCCCTCTACATAATTTATGGCATATCCAATTGTTGTTTTTATAATACATCCTGTTACGGAAGACGTTTAACAGTATCAAGATATACAACTCCTTATGTTGGGATCTTTGATGATCTCAAGTCAAAGGATCATACTGTTATTATCACTATGAGAAATACTTATGACACTCATACAACAATCCATGTAGTATTCTCATGATGGGCCAATCTAGTACATCGTTCTCCAACACGTACTTATGTGTTGACTTGATATCTCATATCCATGACTGTTGTCATCAGTCACTACACATATTAGTCTCGACGTATTATTGATATCCCATTTCACAATAATACTTGACTAGATATGATTTTAGAATATCTTATTCTAGGAACATTATTATAATAATTTATATTACGCAATTATTCAAATAATCATAATAATGAAAGCCATATATATAAATCATGATATAAAATGTACAAAAAATAATCATCTGATGATTGGTCTTTAGAGCAAAAATCCAACAACACCAACATCCAACAACTTTCAACTTCATTTTTTTAAAAAATTGTAATCTTCAAATGTGCTCCCCATTAGCATATGCACTTAATGACTTCTCTTTAAATATCATTCAAGACCTTTTGAATGTATTAACCTATAATTGAGTAATGGTCATGATTTCTCATGCCTTAACCAACTCAAACAAAATGTTAGTACAAATAACATATTTATATTGTTTTGTTATCATTAAAATCAATATCAAGCCCAAGAGAGCTAACAATCTCCCCCTTTTGATGATAACAAAACCATGCATACAAGTGTTCAAATATATAAGCAAAATAGATCATATAAATAAATACCAATGAAATACAAACACTTGTACAAACTTCTCCCCCTTTTTGATATCATTAGAAGGTCAAGTTCTCCCCCTTTAAAAAATAATTTATACCAATTGAAGTACTAGAGGAAAACTAAATGTAATGATATCATAAAAATTGATACCAATTGAAGTTATAAAAAATTATCTCCCTTAATCAATCAAAAACATTCAATGGGTGCTAAAGGGATCATCAAAGCAACAAACATCATCAAAAGGCAAAATTTTTTTAAAAAAAAATTTCTCCCTTTCTCATTGAATGAATGCAACAAACACATTCAAGTATGATACCAAATGAAACATTCAAATATATTCAAATATGCAATTCAATCAATTTCAAAGCATGCCTTTTATTTGAATTGCAAAAGGGGTTTGAAGGTATACTTATCTCTACGAAGCTTTCCTCTGTTGAGACTTACTACCATTGTTCCATTGGTAGTGCCTTTTCTCATATGAGCTTCTCCAATTGTTGAAAGCTTCATATCCCTTGGTGCGTAGCCTACGTGCCCTTCCATTTTCACATGCTCTATAAGCATGAGCTTTGTTTCCACCATATCTTTTATGTGGGGGGAAGATAAACCCTTTTTACTCCATTATTCTTCCTCATAAATTTCTGCAAATAAGAGTTGAAAGAATGCATTTTTGGTACCCATTTTCTTTTGGGTCCTTGGGGGTTAGCAAAAGGAGCATTCACAAAGTTATATCTTAGATGCATTTTTCTAACATGGCATCTATGATATTTGTGGCCAAATTTGCCACAATAAAAGCATTGCACATTATGATTAAAAATGAGGTCTAGTGCATGCAAATAAAAATCTTTTTTTACCCTTTGCCTTGGTCATAACATTCTTAGGTCTAATGATCCTAAGAGGAGACACAAAAGGCAATTGTGATGTGGAGCAACATGCATTGGTCTTAGATGTGGATGGCTCAACACTTTAAGATTTAAGAATCTCATCTAGTTTGTCTTTGCCATTGCAAGACATAGCCAAAGACTCATCATAAGCATCAATTTTAGCCTTTAAGGCTTCATTCTCATTCATAATCTCATTTAGCTCATGAGTCTTTTGGGTGATGGTGTTCTTTAATTCAATTTTAGATGCATTTAATTCATCTACCTCATTTTTAAAACCATCACAAGTATCCATAACCTTACTAGACATACTTTTCAATTTATTATATTTAATTTGTAATTTTTGATACTTTGAAAGTAATGTCTCTAATAAGCATGGCATCATCATCATCATTAGATGAGTTTGAAATATTTATCTCATTTGAAGGTGCATCCTCCTCAATTGCCATGAAGCATAGATTAACAACTCCATCCTTTCTAACTTCATGAGTGTTTTCCAAGATGTCCCAAATTTGCTTGGTCGAATTGCAATGTGAGACTTTTTCATACTCTTCTCTACTCAATGCACAATATAAAGTGTGCATTGCTCTTGCATTTCTCCCATTAGCCTTCTTTTCGGTGGCCGTCCATTCAGTCTTGGGCTTCTTCACCTCAATGCCATTCATAATTTTAGTAGGAATGGCATATCCTTCTTCAACCACATCCCATTGGTCGATACCATCGCAATCCATGAATATTTCTATCCTATTTTTCCAATAGGGATAGTCGGTGCCATCGAAGAATAGTGGTCTCATTGTTGACCCTTCTTCAAGAATGTTTGCTCTTGAAGTTGTCATTTTGATCTTTATTTCAAGATGGTTAAATCTTTTAAAAAGTAGAAACAAAACTCTGATACCAATTGTTAGTCCTTTTGGCAACTAAGAGGGAGGGTGAATTAGTTGATTGCGGAATTAACAACAAATTAAAAGTTTAATTGAAAGAAAAAAAGGGAAGAAGAAAGAACACAAGGATTTATAGTAGTTCGGCAATCTTGCGTACATCCACTCCTCAAGATCACACTTGAGAGTTCTCTTAACCGATCTTTTTACGGGTGCAAGATCAAACCCAAGTGTTTTATGGGTTCATACTCAAACATTTATAAGTGTTTTCTATGGTTCACACTCAAACCCAACAAAAATACAAGAGATGAGAAGAAGAAAATCCCATTTTACTTTTTCCCAAACTCTCAAATAATCAATGAGTCTTAACCTACTCAAAGATTTACAATTAAAAACTCACAAAAATGATTTTATAGAGAATAGGCTCTTTAAGCCAACGTGAATGAATTGATGGAAAATATTCTCAATTATTGTTCTTTTGGTTATTCTCTTATTTTTAAACTTCCCATCAACTCATATTTAAAGTCTTGGATGAAATATAGTCATTATGCTTCAATTAATGCCAAAAAGTGCAATGATAGCTTTTTCCAACGGCTAATTTTCACGTGAGTAGCGCCCGTGACTATACCTGTCGCTCCTGCGACTCCCATGCATCGCACTTGCGACTTTCATGCGTCGCGCCCACGACTAGAGAAACACTATTTATCTTAAGGCTATTGGATGTTTTTAGAAATTCTCAATTTAATTTCGCGCCCGCGACCTGAAGTTTTTCAAAGTTGCAATTGACTTTGTCGCACCTGTGATCAACCTTATTCCTAAAGTAGTGCCTGCAACTACAAGTGGTCACACCTACGACACACCAACATCCAACAACTTTCAACTTCATTTTTTTAAAAAATTGCAATCTTCAAATATGCTCCTCTTAGCATATGCATTTAATAACTTCTCTTTAAATGTCATTCAAGACCTTTTGAATGTATTAACCTATAATTGATTAATGATCATGATTTCTCATGCCTTAACCAACTCAAACAAAATGTTAATACAAATAACACATTTATATTATTTTGTTATCATTAAAATCATCATCAAGTCCAAGAGGGCTAACAAAATTCAAGTGACTTTATTTAAATTAATTAATCAATATGTGATTAGTTATATATAAATTAGTCAATTAGTTAAATTTGTATATAAAAACATTAAATTTAAGTGATTTGAATAAATTTTATAATATTAAATGATTTACACTTTATTGTTAATTAATAATAAAATTAAAAAATTAATATTTGATAATATTTGAAAAAATTTATTTAAAAAATTAAAGAAAAATTTAATGGTTAAACATAATAATTAAAGAACTTGTTAGGTGATTTTATTGTTAATTAATAATAAAATTAAAGAAAAATTAATAATTTATTATGTTTAAAAAATAAAAAAATAATCCCATTTATAATTGGTATAATTTTTTTAATAAAATATTAAATATGAAGTGTAATGATTAAATAACTTGTTAAGCGGTTAATAATGAGTTCCACTATTAACTTATTTAACTTATTTAGTAATCACTTGTTAATGAACTACAAAAACATGTAACTTTCAATTTTATTGATACAATAATAATATTGCAGCACAATCCTTACTTAATTGAATTCATTAATTTCTCAATGAAAAAAATAATCATAAGAAAACAACTCATAAATAAATAAAAAATTATTCTTTGGAGAAAAAAATTATGCACAGTGCAATACAAGACCTTTTAAGTAATAAAATTTAAATAAATTATTCAAAATCTGTGAATAAAAGGGTTCACTTCTAACCTTTTCCAGGCATAATAATTCATGATTATGAAATTTTTTTAAATCAATAAAATGTTAGGTTAAATATTTTTAAAAAAATCATTGAAAAGTTAGGTAAAATATTTCTTAAAAAATGAAAAGTTAGGTTAAATATTTTCTAAAAAACCAATGAAAAGTTAGGTTATACTTTATATTTTTATTTTAAAAATGAATGAACATATGTTTTTTATTCTATTTTTATATATACACAAAATGTTATTTCATCGCTGAAATTTGACCTAATTAATATATATATATAATAACTAAATATATAGTCATTTAATTTTACTAATTCAATTAAATTACATGCTTTTGTACTCCATTTGCAAAATAAAAGCACCGCTATCACCCTACCACTTTCTATCATCACCATATATCACCACCACCATCATCATCATCATTGATATTTTATCTCCAGGAAAGGGTAATAGGGTTCCTCTATATTGATTTTGACCTGCAAAATGAACAAACTCACATTAAAAGGCCAAATCTTTTACTTGGCAAAGGCCCTTCGATATTTAAGTTAGAGATTTCTTGCAAGATTTTTCTAACTCAATCTTATTTTTCTTGTGTTTTAAGTTGTTACCTTACTTCAAGTTGTTGGTAACATTCTATATAGAGGATATATTAGTTGTTAGATAATCCCATCTAATAAAGGATGAGCTGATAGTTGGTGAAAATAAGCTAACCAACTCCCCATGATTAAGGGATCAGATTATAATAATGTCTTACCTTGCCGTTTATGCAGAAGATAATGATCATGATTTTAGTCTTCATGAGGTCATCCATCATGAGTATTCTTTGACTGATGATGTTTGGTGTAATTGGTGCTTTATTCTTGGTATGTGTGCCTCCTTGATTGCCACAATTTATTTGAGAAATTAAGACCTTCGACGAGCTTCGTCATGGGCTGGGCCTTGTATGCCTATTCTTCATCATCAACCTATAAGCATATTTTGTTAGTTTTTATCAGTGGCCTCCCTGTTTTAACAAAGCAATAGCCACATAATGTTTCAGTCGAAACATGAAATACCTAATAATGATGTTTCATATATAGGCTAGTTCTTCCCTTAAGTAGGATAGTACAACCATCTCTTCGTAAAATTTAGCCATTTACAAATAGACAGCATTTAGTAAAAACCGATTCTTCTATATTCGCTCCTTGATTTACTGTAAGAGATTTGAAAAATGTAGGTATGATGATGAGAAAGAGAAGTGACCTTTGGGTTCTCCAATTATGTCATTTTAGTTTCCTTCTTGATGTTTCTCAATAATTTATTTAAATATCCCTGTGAATTTGAGGAATTCATCTTCTACAAAACCATTTCTGGAAATTACTGACATGCTATTCTCCTTTTATTCACTATTCCATTTTTCACTTTCAGTTTATGATTAAGCAATGGCATCCAAGCATTTTGAAAAGCATGTATCTTTCGCAAGTCTAAATTCTGCAACTATTCCTCCAATTTGAGAGGAAATTGATATGACAACACCTTCATCTTCAAAAATACTTAGGGTTGAAAGTCCTCCTTTCAATTAAGTCAAGGAATCTACCATTTGTGCTTATTTAAATCGTCTTCTCTTCTTACGATATGAACCCCCTATATCCTCATTAGTGAGTGTTGATGCTTTGGGCTTGAATATATAAGGGAATATTTTGCTTCTAAAGATTCTCTTTATACTCAACGTCTCGACCCACTTAACCCTTGAGCTTATTCTATGTATGATAACATGAAGAAGATCAAGGAATTTCCAATGTTTTCAGAACCAGACTGGTTAAAAAACTAGTGAAAGCAGAGGGTTAGAGGGTAATAGGTTTGACCAAGATCGAACCAGTTAAACAAAAAAAAACTGGTATATATATATATATATATATGTATGTATAATTTGACATTTATTATATATATATGAAAAAAAATATAATGCAATTATGGCTAAATCAATAATCTATATGAAGTCATATTTCTTATGGTGTCAATCCAATCCATTAAGTCAAAAGTTATATATATAGTAAGCTATGGATATTTACTTGCCCAAACATCTACTCATACAATAGAGTAATATATAATAGGGTCATGATTTTGGCATTGGGTAAAATTAAAACGAAACTACTGAAATTCTCCTAATTTCTTTTAACTCAAAATGACACTCTTTTTTCTTAACAAAAACGCTGTCGTTTTGATAAAAAATGACTCGCTTGCACCGAAAAAATTGATTATGTTAACCGGCTGATTCATCGGCTTTTTATCCTGTTCTTTAGGGACGGGTAAAAGGGGCTAACCGGTCCATCCTTGGTTTGGTTCTCAGTTATTTTTCTACTGATCGGTTCGGTCTAGTTTTGATAAAAATGGGAATTTCGCAATGTTGATGGTTCTTACAAATTTGCCAATGATCTTGCTACTTCTCTTTTTTTTTTTGTTAGAACCTTCTCATTAAACCTCTATTTCCATAATAAACCTTTTAGAAAAGGAAGTATGGAAAAATTATGAGGTAAAATTTCTTAGTCTAAATCTTCTTTCATTTTGACTTGTCTGTATCTTTCCTTGTGAATGTGTTTCATCGTTTAAAATTCATTTTATTTTTACACAGTCCATTAGGTCAAACCAAGAGATAATTACCAAGATTTGTGCTTATAATGAATATTATTTTGAGACTCGTGATGTCGTTCTAATGCATAGGATCTTATGGGTTCGACAAGATGTAGAAACAAAGCGACTAAAACTCTTACTTGGTGGACAGAATTAAGACAATATCCTTTTTCAAGAGTTGGACAAAATATTGATTGAGAATACCCGATTGCAAATAGAAAATGCTCAATTGAAGGCCAACAATGTAGAAGGATAAGAAAATTTGGATGCCCTTATCTTACAAATAGATAATTATAGAGCTTTTCTTCAGAAATCTCTGGACACAAAATTTGAAGAGTGCAACTTTCATCGGGCAGCCAATATTGATTTAAGTGAAAAAATTGTCAAATTGGAGAACCAAATTGCAGATCTTAATATTAGCAAAAACTTTTGATTTTCCATCAGTTGTTCACCAGATAGATAAATGCCTTCAGCGATTTCAAGACAAACTCTGAAAGAAGAAGAATTATCCATAATTTTATCAAAATTAAGAGAAGTCAAAATTCATTGCTAGAGATTTGAGGGTGAAACCAAGAATATTGTTGCAATTTTTTTAAATTCAAATGCCTATCAAAGAACTCTAATTGCATGAAGCATGGAAGTAACTTTGCATTTTTATAATATAGCTCTTGATGATGTTTCTAAATGATTTGTTATAATACAAATTGTCGCTGTCAAGAAGAAATGGGACTTTGCTTATATTATCAGACGAGTTTGTCCCTACTTCATTTAGTTTGGCTAGTAACTCTTTGCGTACACCTACACCTTCTGGTCCATCTTGAGGACCTATGAGTTTTTAGGCATATACTTTTATAATAAAATTATCTTCATTCCATTAAATGATTTATTTCTATATAGTATCTTCATCAATTTATTTTTATTGCGTTTGAGATCAACTTTTTTTTAATAGAAGATGTAGATAATTATATGACCTTGTAAACTGGCCTCACTATGTTAAATTTAACTTATGGAGCTTTCATCAAAATATGTCTTTCTGATTTAAGGACTTCATAAATCCCATTTCGCCTTCACGGGAACTGAGAATATATATTGCCTCTCCGAGCTAGGTTTTTGCCTCATCTTATGAGGTCTTTTGAAATCCCGCCTCGTCTTGTGAGATCTTTAGAAATCATACCTCATCTAGCGAGGTCTTTAGAAATCTCATCTCGTCTTGCAAGGTCTTTAGAAATCCTGTCTCATCTTGCGAAGTCTTTAGAAATCTTGCCTCATCTTGCGAAGTCTTTAGAAATCCTGCCTCGTCTTGCAAGGTCTTTAGAAATCCTATCTCATCTTGCTAGGTCTTTAGAAATCCCGCCTCATCTTGCGAGGTCTTTAAAAATCCCGCCTCATCTTATAAGATCTTTAGAAATTTTTCCTCGTCTTGCGAGGTCTTTAGAAATCCTACCTTATCTTACGAGGTCTTTAAAAATCCTGCCTCATCTAGTGAGGTCTTTAGAAATCATGCCTCATTTTGCGAGGTCTTTTAAATGATTTTGCCTAGAGTTCATTAGGTATTCTTTGTCATTTTTCCTAGAGTTCACTAGGTATTTATGCTTATAGTCTGGTGAATTTGCTAGATAGATATAAAGTTCACCAAATTTATTATGACTTTTATTCCTTTTTGTAGGGAGTTGCCTGACAGACTTTCACTTAGAGTTCATTAGGTTTTTATGCCTAGAGTCTGTTGAATTTGCTAGATGGATCTAGAGTTCATCGAATTTTCTAGGACTTTTACTCCTTCTTACAGGGAGCTACCTCACAGACTTTTGCCTATAGCTCACTGTGTCTTTTTTACCTTGATTCACAATGCCTTGTCTTCTTAGTAAGGAGTTATGCAACATATTTAGATAATTCATTAGCATTCATTATCAAAATTATGTATAATACATTTTCAAATGTTGAATGTTGAATGTTAAATGTATAAGGAACTTCAACATTATCCAAAGTGGAAAGCTAATAAGTTGTAGGGCTACTACCCTTAGCACTCAAAAAGGATTTTCTCAGGTTAGAGCCAACTTTCCCATACCTTATTATTTTCCTGTGGCCTACAGATACCTCATCACTAAATTTCCTTCAGAAAATAATCCATTTTTAACCTTCTTGTTGAAATATTGAGTAGTTTTTTACTTATAAGCAGCTGCTCTTATGGCTGCTTTTCCTCTCAACTCTTCAAGGAGATCGAGGTCCATTCTTCTAGCTTCATCATTCTGCTCATCTCTGTAATAATTAACTCATCCATTGGGCAAACCCACATATACTGAAATTCCTGCCTCTACCCTGTAAGTCAAATTGAAAAGGGTCTCTCCTTTATTAGCATGGTGCGATATGTCCAAAGAATGTGATGTAGCTCATCTACCCAATTTTTACCACACATACTCAATTTACGCTTAAATCCTTTCAAAATCATCCTATTAGTCTGTCACACCCCCACTCTAGTGGTGCGATAGTCCTAGGGCAAAGGTAGGCTTAAGGCCACCATAAACCCGTAGAACTCACAAATCATAAAATCTCATCATTTACTAATAAATCACAAAATCATATTTCATCAGACCTCTATCACATCCATACATATAATAAAAATTAGTTATATTTTTCTATATCATTTCATATATTTCTCTTGTTCCTTAATGATCAAAAGAGATATCTCACATCACTGAGGAACAAGAGTACCCAAAAAAAAAAAAAATCTCACATCAAAATATTCTAGCATACTCAGAAGACTAACTACGGAGCTCTAGAGTATACTCCAATACATATTGTATCATAATACCATTAATAAATATACAAAATGTCTCAAAAGAATAATTACAATGAAGCTTCTTAGAGTAAATAAGTCAAGAAGCTCGGTCTTCTCTATTAGCCCCCTCACGAGCTAAGCTATCACCTGAAATCCATAGAAGAGGAGTGAGCCTTCAGCTCAGTAAGATATGAACATTATATAATAAGAACTGAATGTCGAATCATGGTCATAAACAAATAATTATACATATAGGCATGAAAGAAGTCATAAGCTTTTACTTGAAAGAAAGGTGGTTCTCATAATAATTTGGCTATATCAAATTATGTCAAATGTCAAATCATAGTTCATCTTTAGAACATAGAATGCCCACAAGGAATGGCATTATCAAATATCATCTGGAAGAATTGATCACATATCATAACATACGTATCGGTAGCCTTGCTACCTCAACGTGCACACATGCTTGGCCAGGCATGCGCCTAGAGCTCCTGGCCCCCTCTAGGTGGAACACCGATAAAAGCCCTATCGGCTGGGCTCCCAAAGTGCACAATGGACCAAAGAATTTACTCTCATTGGGAATAGCATTCTATCCATGGGTCATGGGTATCAAATCATAAAAGTATATTGGTCGTAAGACCATCATCATATATTATTATCCAAACCGGGTTCAAAAGCAAGAATATATGGACTTGATCCAAGAATATTGATCAAGCCATTCACATTGTTCAAGTATATATATATATATATATGTGTGTGTGTGTGTGTGTGTGTGTGTGTATGTATGTATGTATGTATGTATGTAATAAGAAAATCAACATAAGGATATTTTGATCATTTTAATTCCAATGAACAATAATCAAAGGGAATGTTCATACTTACCTCTTACACAAATTTCTCTTAATTTTTCCTTAGCAATTCTGCCATTTAATCCCTCAATCAATTCCGAATTTCTTCTCCTAAAAAATCCCCCAAATATACAAAAATTAGGGTTTCTCCAACTAATAATATTCCACATGATTTCCTATTAATTAATTATCTTAGAATTTCTATTCTTAATTTCCAACAACAATTTCATTTATTTCTTAAAGAAAACTGCATTAAATTTCAAATTAAATTTTCGGAGTTACCGTTCATAGCAATCTCAACCTCCAAATTTCTCCCACATTAATTACAATTAATTACTTCAGATCACTAGCAATAAATTCTATATACCCAGAATTAATTATCCTAACCCATAGATTTGAATAAATCCAAAGAAAATAACTTAGGAAGAAAATTTACCTTATTTCCTCCAAACTGAGATTTTTGCAAAATACTACTCAAATTGATGATTCTGCCTTAATATAGACTAATCTAGAAGTCTATTGCAATAATCTAAGTATTAATGCCTTAGAATATAAAATGGAACAAAATTGAGAAAAAGACTGATTTTACGAAAGGAAGAAACAAAGAAAAAATCGTGAAAACAATTATGGACTGTTGGGGGTTAAATAGACCTCTGCCCAGAAGCACACTGGTCAACTCGCCTCGCCAGGCCTGCCTTGGCAAAGCCACCTCGCCTAACCAACTCGCCATTCCCACTTCGCCTTCCCATCTCGCACTTGTTAGCTCGCCAATCTTGATCCGACAATACTGCTTCGCACATTCCAGTTCGCATATGCTACCCCGGGTATGCTGCCTCACCAGACTCTCCTCGCAACTTTTCCTCGCACATGCCACCTCGACAATTCTTCTTCGCCTTAGCTCTTCGCCAAATCATCTTCACCAAATTCACTTCGCCACTTCTCCATCATGCCACTTAGCTTTTTCCAATTCGCAAAATGCCTTCTCGCCTTATGCTGGCTCTCCATAACAAATACTTTTAAGTTAAACTCCTGCCTGAACATCCCCCACTTATCCATCTCGCAAATGAGATACAAATATCCAAACTCACTAATTCTTTTTTCCACTTACCATCAACAGGCAGGAACACAACATATCCAAATTTCAAATTAAAATAACCAACACATAGACCGTAGTGACTCTCTAAAAGTCACCCAGACTCCTGCCTCAAAATCTAACTGAACGACCTTGATACAAATCACTCTCCACTGAGATATACAAATCCAAAAATTCTGAAATTTTACAGTCATCATCTCAACATGCAAAGGAAAATTTTTATGTTCACAATTTCAGCTAATTATGCCTCAGTCATTCCCAGTAATTCCAAACAGACACTGCATCCCTGCAGAAATTCTTAACCAGAATAGCCTTGCATCAAATAGACACAACTCATCACATACACATAATTTTACCAAACCATTTTACAAAATTTTAGCTAAGACATAAATTAACAACTTTCATGTTTTACACTTTACCAAATTATGTCTTTAAGAACATAAAATGATCATCACTAAATTTTGCAGCGTCCAAAACAAAAGTTTCTGAAATTCTTAATATTCTCATTTAAAATTTTAAATTCTCCAAACATACAAAATCAATAAACACACTTCAAAATAGCAGATATTACAATCTTCCCCCCTTATATAAATTTTTCCTCGAATTTACACTAGGCTGCCTCAATTCTGAAATAATTGGGGATATCTTTCTTGCATGCTTTGCTCACTCTCCCAAGTGCATTCTTCCATGACTTAGTTTCTCCACAAAACCTTAACCATAGGTATCTCCTTGTTCCTTAGCTTCTTAACCATTCGATCTACAATTGTAGTTGGGATTTCTTCATAAGACAAATCTGGTTGGATATCCACTTCGGGCACTTGCAATATATGAGAAGGATCGGCTACATATTTTCGAAGCATCGACACATGGAACACCGGATGCACCTTATCCATGCTAGGAGGCAAAGCCAATCTATAGGAAACTTCTCCAACCTTGCTCAAAATTTCAAAAGGTCCAATAAATCTAGGAGACAGCTTACCTTTCTTGCCAAACTGTAGGACTCCCTTCATTAGAGAAATCTTTATAAACACAAGATCTCCAATGGAAAACTGAAGATTCTTTCTCTTTGGATCGACATAGTTCTTTTGTTTACTAAAAGCTGTCTTCAATCTCTCTCGAATCAATGGAATCTTCTCGGAAGTATACCTTATTAATTCTGGTCCTTCAATATGCTTCTCTCCAACTTCATCCCAACACAGAGGAGATTTACACTTCTTTCCATACAAAGCTTCATAAAGAGACATTTGAATTGTGGAGTGATAGCTGTTATTATGGGCAAACTCAATAAATGGCAAGTGAGCATCCCATGCTCCTCCAAAATCTAGAATGCACATCCTTAGCATATCTTCTAGAGTTTGGATGGTCCTCTCCGATTGCCCATCAGTTTGCAGATGGAAGGCCTTACTGAAATCGAGCTGAGAACCCAGACACTTTTGCAATTTGTGCCAAAATCTTAAGGTAAACCGAGTACCCCTATCTGATATGATCGAAACCGACACTCCATAAAACTTAATAATCTTATCCACATAGATCTAAGCATACTGGGAAACTCCATAGGTTGTCTTAACTGGTAAGGAAATGGGCCAACTTGGTCAATCTATCCACAATAACCCATATCGAGTCATAGCCTCTTGAAGTTCTTGGTAATCCGACCACAAAATCCATGGTCACTCTTTCCCACTTCCATTCTGGCAACGACAACTTTTGAAGTAACCCAGATGGCTTCTGATGCTCAAACTTGACTTGCTGACAAGTTAAACACTTGGCCACATATTTAGCAACATTCCTCTTCATTCCACTCCACCAATATGAATTCTTGATATCATGATTCATCTTGGTTGCACCTGGATGCACATTATACTTAGCATGATGTGCTTCCCTAAGAACCATATCTCTCAACCCATCAACTGCTGGAACACATAGCCTACTGTCATGCTTTAACAAGCCATCATCCACATGAAATCCTAGAACTCCCTCCGATCCCACTTCATTCTTTATCTTCACTAACTGAGGATCTCTATCTTGAGCTTCTCTAATTTGGTCAATGAGAAGTGGCTTGACTTGGAAATTTGCCAAAAGCACTCCTGACTCTAACAATTCCCAACTGATTCCCATATCATGCAATCCTTGCACTTCCCTCATAAGAGACCTTCTGTTTACTTGAATATGGGATAGGCTCCCCGAAGACTTCCTACTCAATGCATTCGCGACCACATTGGCTTTCCCTAGATAATATAAGATTTCACAGTCATAATCCTTAAGTAATTCAACCCATCTTCTTTGCCTAAGATTAAGATCCTTCTGCTAAAATATATACTTCAAGCTCTTATGATCTGTGAAAATCTCACACTTCTCGCCATACAAGTAGTGTCTCCAGATCTTCAATGCAAACACTACTGCAACCATCTCAAGATCATGGGTTGGATAGTTCATCTCATGCTTCCTCAACTACCTCGAAGCATAAGCTATCACTCTTCCATGCTGCATAAGCACACAACCAAGCCCCACTCGCGATGCATCGCAATACACCGCATAGCCTCGTTCACCCGATGGCAAAGCTAGCACAGGTGTCGTGATGAGACAAATCTTCAACTTCTAGAAGCTTTCTTCACATGCATCTGACCATAGAAATTTGACTTGTTTTTGAGTGAGCTTGCTCATAGGAGCTGCAATCTTGGAGAAGTCCTGAACAAATTTCCTGTAGTAGCCTGCCAAACTCAAGAAACTTTTGACTTCTGAAACATTCGTGGGTCTAGGCCAACTAAGAATTACATCAATCTTCTTAGGATCAACTCTAATCCCTTTCTTGCTCACAAGATGCCCTAGAAAGCCCATATTCTCAAACCAAAATTCATACTTCGAAAGCTTGGCAAACAACTGATGCTCCCTCAAAATCTGCAACACAACTCTAAGGTGTTCTTCATGCTCTTCTTTACTCTTCGAATACATAAGAATGTCATCAATAAACACAATGACAAACTTGTCTAAGAATGGCCTGAACATTCTATTCATCAAATCTATGAATGCAGCTGGTGTATTAGTCAACCCAAATGGCAATACTAAGAACTCATAGTGTCCATATCGGGTCCGGAATGCTGTCTTCAACACATCCTCATTCCGAATTCTCAACTAATGGTATCCTGATCTCAAGTCTATCTTAGAGAAATGACTTGCACCTCGCAGCTGATCAAACAAATCATCAATCCTTGTCAAAGGATATTTGTTCGTGATAGTCACCTTGTTAAACTGCCTGTAGTCTATGCATAACCTCATAGAACCATCTTTCTTCTTTACAAAGAGTACATGTGCTCCCCAGGGTGAACTACTGGGTCTAATAAATCCTTTATCAAGCATATCTTGCAACTGAGTCTTCAACTCCTTCAACTCCACTGGTGCCATATGGTAAGGAGGAATAGAAATCGGACTTGTGCTAAGTAGCAACTCTATACCGAATTCTATCTCTCTATCCGGTGGCAAACCAGGCAATTCTTCAGGAAATACATCCGGAAACTCATTGACTATAGGAATCTACTCCATACTCTTCATTTCCTTACTAGTATCCCGAACATATGCCAAATATCCTTGGCAACCCTTCCTCAACAATCTCCTTGCACCAATGGCAGATATCACATTATACGATGCTTCACTCCGTTCCCCTTGGAACTCAAATTCCTTACCCGAAGGTGGCTTAAAGATAAGCTTCTTCCCATTGCAATCAATAATGGCATAATGCTTGGACAACCAATCCATGCCCAAGATCACATCGAATTCCAACAATGGCAACTCAATCAAATCTGCATCCAAATTCTTACCACTTATGCTAACCATACAAGATGGATAGGAGTTCCGAACCTCAATCTCTTCCTCCAAAGGAGTAGACACAATCAACACATTCTCAAGTAAAACACAAGGCACATACAACTTCTTAGCAAAGCAGGATGATACAAATGAATGCGTAGCTCCCGAATCAAATAAGACTCTAGCATTTAAGGAATCAGAAGAATACCTGTAACCATAGTATTAGATGCTTGAGCTTCGTGCTGTGTCAAGGCAAAAACTCTCCCTCTGCCTCTACCTATCAAAACTGATCCAGAAGCTTGAGACTCATGCTTACTCGATCCCCTGTCAGCTTCAGTAGCTCTGCCCAAGATACCTTTTCCTCCTCCTGGCTGCTGACCTAAGCTCCTTTCTCTGCTCATCTAGACTGTAGCCTGAGAAGCCAGATGTCTAACTTCAAAAGAAGGCCATGGACAATCCTTAAGAAAATGACCATGCTGTCCACATCCATAGCATGCACCAGATGCATAAAAGCAGGGTCCTCTGTGAAGCTTGCCGCAAGTAGGACAAGAAGGATTTGTCCTAGGTGGCACTGAACTGGCTGCACTGTGGCTCACTGGAGAAACAAATCTAAATGGATTCGGCCTCTGCTGTAATCTCCCTGATGGCCCTCTAAATCCCCCTCTAGCAGCTGAATGAGGCACAACATTTATACTCTTCATCCCACTATCCTACCTAGAAGAGCTTCCAACTTTAGCCTTCTTTTTCTCTTCTCTCTCAGATCTAGCTTCCATTTCCCTATTCTCAATCACTCTCGCCTTATCCACTAGCTTGGAATAGGAATCAAACTCAAGAACAACCAATACTTTTGAACAACGGAGCCACTAATCCCCTACGGAACTGCTGAATCCGCGCCGCTTCTGAAGGCACAAGGGTTGGAGCAAACTTACTTAGCTGGCTGAACTTCTTTGCATATTCTGAAACTGTCATACCTGGAGTCTGAACCAATCTCTCAAACTTCATAGCCTTAGCATCCCTAACACTCTCTGAAAGAAATTCATCAAGAACCATTTCTCTGAACCTCTCCCAGGACAATTCTTCATTATCTCGAAGCATACCAGAAATGCTTCTCTTGAACCAGTCCTTCGCTTCAGCCTTCATTAGATACCCAGCAAACTCAATAGCTCTCCTATCAGGGATCCTTAAAATCTAAATCTTCTCTTCTATCTCTTCCAAGAAATCCGTAGGATCCACCTCACCTCGATATTCTAAAGGCTTGAGCTTCAGAAACTTCTCAAAGGATACCTCATCAACCTGATGTACTACTGCAGGCGGGGGTGGAGGAATTGGAATCTCTGGAACTGCTTGAATAGGAGGAACCGGCTGTTGCCTCTGCTGAGTAATGAACTCAGCTAATATCTTATAGTTCCTCTGCAGCTGATCTAACTGCTGCGCCATATTAGCCACATTCACTGGTGGCACAGGAGGAACCTCATCTCCTCCTACTGAACCTTTTTCGGAAGGAACCTCCCTCCTTAGATGGCCTTGACCTCATCCTCTTCCTCTATGCAGAGGCATCTTGATACTGATAAGAAGAACAAACACATCAGACTTACTACGCACACTTAACGCAGATATACATATCAAAGGAATACACAACTGGACGAGACATGATCCTATGCTCCGTAGTTATCTTAATCAACACTCATACAAGTGCTCATATATCTCTATCTATCTTCTATATTAAGGATTATAAACCTAGAGCTCTGATACCACCTTTGTCACACCCCAACTCCAGTGCTGCGACGGTCCTAGGGCAAGGATAGGCTTAAGGCCACCATAAACCCGTAGAACTCACAAATCATAAAATCTCATCATTTACTAATAAATCACAAAATCATATTTCATCATACCTCTATCACATCCATACATATAATAAAAATTAGTTATATTTTTCTATATCATTTCATATCTTTCTCTTGTTCCTTAATGATCAAAAGAGACATCTCACATTACTGAGGAATAAGAGTACCCAAAAAAAATAAAAATCTTACATCAAAATATTCTAGCATCCTCAAAAGACTAACTATGGAGCTCTAAAGTATACTCCAATACATATTGTATCATAATACCATTAATAAATATACAAAATGTCTCAAAAGAATAATTACAATGAAGCTTCTTGGAGTAAATAAGTCAAAAAGCTCGGTCTTCTCTATTAGCCCCCTCACGAGATAAGTTATCACCTGAAATCCACAGAAGAGGAGTGAGCCTTCAACTCAGTAAGATATGAACATTATATAATAAGAACTGAATGTCGAATTATGGTCATAAACAAATAATTATACATATAGGCATGAAAGAAGTCATAAGCTTTTACTTGAAGGAAAGGTGGTTCTTATAATAATTTGGCTATATCAAATCATGTCAAATTTCAAATCATGGTTCATCTTTAGAACATAAAATGCCCACAAGGAATGGCATTATCAAATATCATCTGGAAGAACTAATCACATATCATAACATACGTATCGGTATCCTTGCTACATCAACGTGCACACATGCTTGGCCAGGCATACGCCTAGAGCTCCTGGCTCCTTCTAGGTGGAACACCGATAAAAGCCCTATCGGCTGGGCTCCCAAAGTGCACAATGGACAAATGAATTTACTCTCATTGGGAAGACAGTTCTATCCATGGGTCATGGGTATTAAATCATAAAAGTATATTGGTCGCAAGACCATCATCATATATTATTATCCAAACCGGGTTCACAAGCAAGAAGACATGGACTTGATCCAAGAATATTGATCAAGCCATTCACATTGTTCAAGTATGTAGATATATATATATATATATATATATATATATATATGTAATAAGAAAATCAACATAAGGATATTTTGATCATTTTAATTCTAATGAACAATAATCAAATAGAATGTTCATACTTACCTCTTACACAGATTTCTTTTAATTTCTCCTTAGCAATTCTACCACTTAATCCCTCAATCAATTCTGAATTTCTTCTCCTAAGAAATCCCCCAAATATACAAAAATTAGGGTTTCTCCAAACTAATAATATTCCACATGATTTCCTATTAATTAATTATCTTAGAATTTCTATTCTTAATTTCCAACAATAATTCCATTTATTTCTTAAAGAAAACTGCATTAAATTTCACATTAAATTTTCGGAATTACTGTTCATAACAGTCTCAACCTCCAAATTTCTCCCACATTAATTACCATTAATTGCTTCAAATCACTAGCAATAAATTCTATTTACTCAGAATTAATTATCCTAACCCATAGATTTGAATAAATCCAATGAAAATAACTTAGGAAGAAAATTTACTTTATTTCCTCCAAACTGAGATTTCTGCAAAATACTGCTCAAATTGATGATTCTGCCTTGATATAGACTAATTTAGAAGTCTATTGCATTAATCTAAGTATTAATGCCTTAGAATATAAAATGAAATAAATTTGAGAAAAAGACTGATTTTACAAAAGGAAGAAAAAAGGGAAAAATCATGAAAACAATTCTGGACTGCTGACGGTTAAATAGACCTCTGCCCAGAAACACGCTGGTCAACTCGCCTCGCCAGGCCTACCTCGGCAAAGCCACCTCGCCTAACCAGCTCGCCATTCCCACTTTGCCTTCCCAGCTCGCACTTGTCAGCTTGCCAATCTTGATTCGGGAATGCTGCCTCGCACATTCTAGTTCACATATGCTACCCTGCGTATGCTGCCTCTCCAGACTCTCCTCGCATATGCCACCTCGGCAATGCTTCTTTGCCTTTTCGCTTTTTCGCGAATTGCCACTTCGCACATTCTCTTTTCGCACAATGCCTCCTCGCATAATGCCTCTTCGCCAAATCCTCTTCACCTTAGCTCTTCGCCAAACTCACTTCGCCACTTCGCCATCACACCACTTCGCATTTCCAATTCGCAAAATGCCTTCTCGAATTATGCTGTCTCTCCATAACAAATACTTCTAATTTAAACTCCTGCCTGAACATCTCCCACTTAGCCAGCTCTCAAATGAGTTACAAATATCTAAACTTACTAATTCTTCTTGCCACTTATAATTAACAGGCGGGAACACAACATATTCAAATTTCAAATTAAAATAACCAACACACAGACCGTAGTGACTCTCTAAAAGTCACCCAGACTCTTGCCTCAAAATCTAACGAAACGACCTTGATACAAATCACTTTTCACTGAGATATACTTATCCAAAAATTCTGAAATTTTACAATCATCATCTCAACATGCAAAGGAATATTTTTTATGTTCACAACTTTAGCTAATTCTGCATCAGTCATTCTCAGTAATTCTAAACATACACTGTATCCCTGTAGAAATTCTCAACCAGACCAGCCAGCATCAAATAGATACAACTTATCACATACACAGAATTTTACCAAACCATTTTATTGAATTTTAGTTAAGATATAAATTAACAACTTTTATGTTTTACACTTCACCAAATTGTGTCTTTAAGAATACGAAATGATCATTACTGAATTCTGCAGCATCCAAAATAAAAGTTTCTGAAATTCTCAATATTCTCATTTAAAATTTTAAATTCTCCAAACATATAAAATTAATAAACACACTTTAAAATAGCAGATATTACATAGTCACTTCAGCTTGACCATTAGATTATGAATGAGGTACCAAGGAGAAATGGTACTTGATAATTAACCTCGAACAAAAGGCTTTAATCTTGGCATCATCAAACTGCTTACTGTTATCGTTGATAAGCTTATATGGGATACCAAACCTATAGACAATATTCGTTCACAAAATGTCTATCACTTTTTCTGTCGTAATTGTTGCCAAAAGTTCTGCTTCAACCTATCTAGTGAAATATTTCATGCAACAAGTAGGAACTTCCTTTGTCTTGATGCTACTTGGAACGGTCTCACAATTTCCATTCCCTATTGGTAAAGGGCCAAGAACTAAAAATAAGCACTTGCTCTACTGCGAGAACGAGTTTGTTTCTATCAAATTTTTGACATATTTGATATTTTCTTACCATTCTCAGTGCATCTGCCTTATTCGTGGGCCAATAATATCCTTGCCTTATAATTTTGGTTGCCAGTGCTTTTCCTTCTATGTGCACACCATAAGACCCTTCATGTACTTCTTTAAGTACATATTCTGCTTTGTTGGGTCTTAAGTGTAATACCCTAGGAAATCCCATCTTGTATGCATGAATTAATTCTCAGTTTATGGTTTAAAAGTATTGAAATGATGGGAAATAATTTTAGAGACATAGTTAGAAAGCAAATGCAAAACTTTTCCGAAAATCATCGGCGTCGAAAACACTGCCGGGAAAATAGTAGTCCGGCTAATTTAAGAATTTATGACCCAGACTTGGGGGGATTAAATAGGTTAATTTTATGTGAAATTATGATGAAAAGAAAGAGTTGAAAAATATTTTGGAATACTGAAAATAAGAGTAATGGCAAAATTATAAATAAAGGCAACTTTGGGGGCAATTTTGGAAATCCACTGTCTGGGATCCAAAAATGATCCATAACTATTTTTAAAGGATAGAAAAACTTAAAATAAGATATTTCACTCGTCACACTTGAGGTTGAATCTAAACATAATAGACAAAATAAATTACAGAAAGTTTTGGGGTCAAAAATACAAATAAGAAAAATTTTGGGTCAAAGTGAAATAATTCAAAGTGTGGGACCCACCCATTCTAGAACAAAGCAAGAATGGCCGGCTGCATATTCAGCAAAAGGGACAAAAAATATTTTGATGATATTTTCTTAAGTTTAACAAGAATTTGACAATTGTTTTGTTTCTAAAATTTTTTTCTAAATTCTTTCTTCCTTACAATTTCTATTAGCTTTTTATATAAATAGAATAGAAGAAAGCTATCTATTTGATTTGGGAGGCCGAACCACTCATATAGAAATAGAAAAAAAAAAAAAAATTTCTCCTACAATTTCATAGAAATCATTTAACAAAAAGACTAGGAAAGATTAATGGAAGAAAGAAGCTTGATGAAGATAGTTAATAGAAAGTTTGAAATTTAAGCAATTGGAGGGATTAAAGAGGATGAAATCCAAGAGTTTAAATTAAGATAAGGTTCTTAAACTTCATTTTTTAGTTTAATTTAAGAGTTCAATGGTTTGATTTGGTAAATATTTGAGTTATTTGAGCTAAAGAGGTTGAAGATGAGCAAGGATTTAAAAGGGATTTTGAATCTGTGTTGAAACAGTAATTTGTAGGTAATAATATGAAATTTTAATGACTGAATTTGAAGATGGTTAAAACATAAAAGTTGTATATAAATATGTTAATTAGATGTATGTAAAATAAATTTGGAAAATTCGAAGTGAGGTAAGAGTTATTAGTTAAAAACTGTGACTGACCTGGAATTAGGTTTTCTAGAAAATGCTACTATTTTTTTTATTGTACAGACTGGTAGAGATAGAATTAGAATAAGTGTTCAACATGAAAAATGTTCATTTATGTATTATCTATAATAATATAAAAATATTTTTTAATTGTTTTTGTGGTTTATGAGATATTAGATCATAAGTGTAGACTGCCCGAAATGACTATTTAACAGAATATAGGTTACAATTTTATATAGATACGAGGATCTTAAATTCTGAATTAGAGAAAGTGTTAAACATAAAATATGATCATTTATATGTGATATAAATGAATGTAAAATTTTTTTATAATTGGATGAGTACGGAATTAATTATAGGTATGGAAATAGGGTATGTCTGGATAGAGATTTTAGGGCAGTAATTTAATTTTGGAAATTCACTAATAATTTTTCAGTGATCCAAAAATTCTAAAATTTGTATATGTTATAATTTTATGTATCTATTTTAAATAAAAAAAAAGAATTACAATAATTGGTTAAGTATTGATTAAGTTATTAGCAAAAGAACAGTACTTGCCAGAATAAGATTTATAGACAGAATGCAGGCAGCAGGACCGTTTGTAAAGCTAAGTTTAAATTAACACCATAAATTGTGTAGTAATGAGATTAATATGAAATTTGGATATGTTAGAATCTTATATGTTAAGTTTAATTATAAATAATAATTAAAGTAATTGGATAAGTATAGAATGAGTTAGAGACAAAAATGTCTGAACTGTCAGAATGAGGTCTATAAGTGATAGTTGTTAGACTAAAACCCTAAGTAAAAGAATAAATGGAAATTTATTAAATTAAATTGAAGATTTATGTATAACATATAGATGAACACTGATTATTAATGTTTAAATTAATGTATAGCTTCAAATACTGAAGAAGATATAAGTGGAAGATTAAAGTAGAGAAGTGAAGGAAAGATATTAGTGAGGTGAGTAATGTATACATCATTATGCATACCCATGTTTTGATTTTTTGACCCAATAAGTATGTTTCCTTCTTGATTAAATGCCACTTTGTTATTTTTGATCATTCTTTGATCTTCTGAAATATTGAAATTTATCCATATTCATTAATTGTTATTGATATTGAAAAGCCTATTGTTTTTTATTGATCATGTACCCAAATGTTTCCAAAAGTACGCACACTAAATGTTTAATCGTATACCATGAAATTTATTGTTAATGGATACCCTTGTATTAATTAAAGAAACTGATATATGATTAATGAAATGTATTGATATTGATTGACCAGTAAGCCCATATATATCGATCGAAAATCATTGTACCATAATGTTCCTAATAAATATTTGATATTGTTATTGATTTCCATTGACCTATTCTATATGTGGATTTGACAGAGCTGCCTCTCCGACAGGGTAGTGGGTACATACTATCGGCAATATGCACATTATTTACTGATGCCCTAGCTGGGAAGGGTTCAGGTCCAAGCCATAAGATCTGATCAGTCTTATGCTTACTGATACTGATATTACTGGAGAATGAATATTTATATATAGTCAATACTATACTGGCCCTTTATCTGTCTTATCTATATGATATGATTATTGTTTACCTGTTCATTGATTCCAAACTTATATCTTATTGCTTAACATTGATGGCCAATCTTTCATCGATTTGATTGTTACTTGTTCCAAACTCCCAAAGATATTTGGTGTGCAAATTAATTAGCCTTGACACATAAATTGAATATACTGATATTCTTCATTGTATTTACTGACACTTGACTTCCATTGACAACTTTTGTTATCATATGTTTATATTTCCTGTTTAATGATGTATACATGCTCACTGAGTATTTTTATACTCACCCTATTGTGGTTTATAATTTTTACAGGAATGAGATAGTGAAGGTTGATTCCAAGTCAATTTCTTCTCCGACTTGGAATGTCAAGTTTATAGAGGTAGAATTTTATTTTCTAAAAGTCAAAAGTGTCAACTCATAAAGCTCCATGGTACTGAATGTAATTAAATGATTGAGTACTATAATGATGTATGAACATTAAAATAATTGACAATTCAATGGCATTAAAAATTGTAATGTATAACGTATAATGATTGATAATGACAATGACAGTGAAGTGATAGAGACAGTGGTACTGAAAATGCTAAAATAATATTTATTTGTTTTAAAAGAAATTTAGAAGTGCCATGTATGATTATTGATCTGTGAAGTTGAGGGTATAAGGATGAAAAATTATTGGGAGTGTAAAAATAATTTTTAGTGCAGGCTGTATAATTTATGAAAGACCCGATTTTGGGTCGGGAATAACATTAAAATTATAAAGGAAACTCTGGCAAAATTTCTGTAAAATATATAAGTAATAAATGGAATTTAAGCATTGATGAACGAGCTAATATTGATTGAATGATTGATAAATGGATTGTTCATGGGTTCCACGGGTTTCCAGTGACCTTAATTCTACCCGTGCCCTAGAACCATCGCGGCCCAAAAGTAGGTCGTGACATTAAGCATTTCAACCACTACAATGAATAGGCTCTTTTGTATAATACATCCATGGTACAAAGAAAATTTGGTGCTTTGTCGCTTAACCTTCTTAGTCTCCTATGAGTTTGAGGTAATTCTCTCTTTTTTAAATATTGAACAATGGGATCTAACCAACATGGCGAATCCTCTACCTTCATTACTTTTGCACTCTCTTGTATGCTTAGATACACTATCTACCCTATAAAGACTTTCCTTGGGAGTTGAAAAGGATGAGAAGCCGATAATTTACTCACACTATTCCCCTCACAATTCTCTCCCCTTGGAATCTGAAATAGCTGAACTGTCATACTTTGACTTTTCATCTGTTGAAGGACTATTTTGGCCTTATCTAAATATTTAGCCATTATTGGATTCCTAGCTTTAGAATCTCCTTTCCATTGATTAATGATTAACTTAGAATCACTATAAACTTTTAGTCTCGCCAAGTGAAGGCAATCGACTAGTTGCAAACCATGAATTAATGTTTTATATTCTGCTACATTATTAGTAGCAGGAAATTCAAATTTCACTGCATATTCCAATGACAATTTATTTAGCCCCTTCGACACTATTCCAGCTCCACTCCGCTCGCTACTGCATATGTCATTAATATACAGACTCCAAACTACCCGTTCACAAAGCGCAAACAAGTTATGGCTCAGAAATTGCTTTATTTTCTTCCTCTATCTGAGCATGAAGGGAACCTTCTAGAAAATAGCATTCTAATGTGAAATCGACTAAAACTTGTGCTTTGACTATCGAACGAGCTCTATATTGGAGCCCATATTGTGCTAACTTTATAAACCATAATAACATTCTTCCTGAAGTCTCAAACTTATGTAATACTTTATTCAAAGGTTGATCTGTAATCACCTACAACTTGATGAGCTTCTAAATACACTTTAAATTTTCTTAAAGACAATAATAAAGCATAAGCGAATTTCTCTAGAGGTGTGTAATTCAACTCAGCTCCTTAAAGAACCTTGCTAAAATAATACATAGGCTTTTGAATCGATCCTTCATCTCGGATAAGTACTGAGCTAACAATTTTGAAAGTCCCTTGAAAACTAAGAGGGGAGTGAATTGGTTGTCTTTAAAAATTAATGACAACTTAAAATTATTAGGAGAAGAAGAAGGAAAGAAAATTCACATAAGGAATTTATAGTGGTTTGGCCAAAATAAGCCTATGTCCACTTCTCAAGATCACACTTGAGTATTTGACTAACTTTAATCATTTTTACAAGTTCAAGATCAAACCTCAAAGTTTTTTGGCTCACACTAAACTTTACAATGTGTTTTTACAAATAAGCTCATACACAACCCTAAAGAATTATAAGAGATGAGAAAGAAATTATCCAATTATTTTACCCAACTCTCAGAAATTAATTACCCTTCAACAACCTTGAAGTTTAGCAATTAATTCTCTTTACAATAGAAAACTCAAATATTAAGTTTAAGAACACTTGAATGCTTAAATGTATGAATTAATGCACTTTGAATAGTTGTTGTGTATTAATTAACTTCATACTATCACATATTTATAGTCTTCAGTTTAAAAAAGCCGTTTAAGTGTATTAAATGTACATTTAATGAAAATTAGAGTTATTCCAATGACTATTTTTATGACAGAATTCGAACAGTACTTAATAAGTAGCGGGCACAATTCTTCCTCCAAATTCTCCAAGACGCTTCTATGTCTTCTGAGCTTTATTAGTGGACACTACTCCCTATAACAGGCGCTACACTTTTGGTTCACTCTGACTCTTAAGCTTCTAGACCTTCTGGATTTGAAATTCGCAGCTATGACATGTTTATAGTGGCTATTGTTCAAACTTTAGCATATGTAGTGACGAGAACTTATATAGGTCACGGGATCTACTTAGTTAAGTAGTGGAGACTACAGAACTAGGAATGGGTGCTACTGAAGTCATTCAGCTACTGTATCTCCTGGATCACATTATAGTGACTGCTATTGCTAAGTAGCAGGCACTACTTAATAAGTAACAGGCGCTACCTATCTGATAGCGGGGGTTATATATCTTTTTCTCAGATCTTTTCCTTCCTTTAAACTTAAGTAGAGGGAGTTAGTTAAAAGTGTAGCAGATGCTACATACCAGCAACCTGCAATATGAAATTTTAACCTTACATATAATCAAACAAACACAATTAGAGGTTTAATTAATTGTTTGTGGCCATCAAAATGAGCATGTTAGAATATTAAAGGTCTAACAAATTTGATATGTTGTTGATAAGTATATTAGCAATTCTTCACCATGCAACAGTCTACTAAAAACTTGCTTAGAACTTAAAAACTTTTCAAATCTTCAAAAGCTTTCTAACACTCAAAAGTCCATTCAAAAGATTCTAACTTTTAAAGTTTCTTAAAAAAAGAAAGGTATTTTACAGCCGATTTAGATGTGAGTTTGCTCAGGGTTGCTATACGACTTGTTAGCTTTTGTACTTCTTTGACATTATGAGTAGGATTCATATCTAAAATGGCTTTTACTTATCAAGATTAGGCATAATTCCTTTTCCACTAACCATATAACCCAACAATTTTTTAGCTTGAATGAAAAATGCACATTTCTCTGGATTTAACTTCAGCCTATATTTGGACATAATCACAAATACCTTAGCTATATCAGTAAAATGTTCTTTGAAGCTTTTAATATTCACTATTATGTCATCATCCACACCTCTATGTTTCGGCCTAACTGATCTTTGAACATCTTATTGATAAGGCACTGGTATGGTGCCCCAACATTCTTATATCTAAATGTCATCAATGTATAGCAATAAATGCCTTTCTCTGTAATGAATGTTATCTTCTCCTCATTATTCGGATGCATCCGAATTTGATGATATCCTTGCTTCGCATCCAATGAAAACATATACTCATACCCCATTGTCAAGACCACCAATTTATCAATCATTGGGAGTGAAAACGAATCCTTTCGGGCAAGCCTTATTAAGATCTGTAAAATCTATGAACATTCAAAAAGTGCCATTAGAGTTTTTTAACTAGGACCATATTGGCGAGCCAATAAGGGTAATTTAATTCTTTTATAAATGTCGTTTCAAGTAACTTGTCCAGCTCTTTCTCAATTATGGTTTCCCTTTCTCCTTTAAAGCATTTTTTTAACAAGCTTATGACAAATGTCCACATTTAACTTGTGAGTCATTACCTCTAGGTCAATGCCTTATGTCACGACCCGACCCTATTGGGTACGTGACTAACACTAGGGAATGAGAAAGCATAAGGCTTCTAGAATCCATGGTAAACCTGAGAAACATAGTCTCAATAATTTAGCATCATTACTTAACCACTTAGGGCTGACATCATGCACTTAACATCATCAACTAAAGATTTATACTTAAAGGAGTAACGATAGAATTATGACCATAATTCTAACACTATCATAACAATGTGGAGCTCTATAGATTTTAATATAATGAATAAAAATTAATTACATAATAAAATGAAAAAAATTATACTGTTTGAGGATTAGAAGGCAGGAATACTCAACTTAAAAATTTAATCTCTTTAAACTCTACCCGGAACCTGAAAAAATATTTGAACAAGGATGAGCATTCGACTCAATGAGCTGATGTATATTAACTTAACATGCATATCATTTATTATTCTAGATGAAGTGACATATTACACATAATCATCCATGAACATATATAACATCCAAGATGGAAAATATCTATATCACGACCCGTTTCTGGATTGCGACGGTCCTAGGATGCAGGAGATGCTAATGGCGACCGACACCCGTAGAACCCAGTATCACATGCAATATCTATAACCATCAATTTATTATTCATTTTACTTAGTTACCATTTATTCTGTTATTTTGTAATTCTTTTTGTAAACTAGTGCAATTGGCTGTAATAATCATCATTCATGTAACATATTAATATCATATAACATAGAACATCATATATATACATGTTCATATCCTAACTAACCCATACATACCCTATGGAACAGATAGAATATGAACACCAAAATACATAATATATATAATATTTATATTAATCGACAGTAAGCAAAAATCCTCGGATGTTTGAAGATGGGATTCTGCAATCTACTCATCTCTTGAAATGGTTAAACAAGAAATTGGTGAGTATATAAGATACTCAGTGAATCTATATGCATCACCAATAAATATAATGGTAACAGATGGAACAATGATATCAATAGGTTAATGTAAACAATTGCAGAATCAATAACAGATGGTGACAGAATAGTCAATAGGCATATAATAAGTTCAGTATAATATGAAAGGACAGATAAAGGGTATGGACTATATATAAATATACAGTCTCTAGTAGTATCAGTATGGACTATATGCGAACATACAGTCTCCAGTAGTATCAGTATTAGTAAGCATAAGACTAATCAGGTCTTATGGCCAGGACCATAACTGTAACACCTCAGCCTAGCTTGAACCTAACCTTTATAGAGATCTTTGGGGAGAGATTTTTTATTTCTTTATATTGTGTTGTTAATATGTATTTATGCGTGAAATTGATAATTATGCATGTTATTTGAATTAGATTTAGGCATAGGAGTAGTCCAGAGGTTGCTAGGACTTAATCGGGAAATTTTGAATTTTTGGTGAACTGGGGGCAAAATGGTCATTTTTCGCCCGTCGGAATTTTATGGATTTAATATCATATTTAAAAGGAGAAAATAATTTAAAGACTTGAAAATGGCCTTATTTTATT
>CANXYC010247666.1:0-60270 GCA_948193065.1 Aleurites moluccanus | reverse complement strand
TATATATATATATATATATATATATTAATCCAAAGAAAATATCAATTCCAAGAACATGGGTAAGAATCATCATGTGGTTAGGCTTACAAGAAACAGAAGTGCTCACAATCGAATAACACTATCAAATATCATGGTAGAACTACAGAGTGCATCAGTAGCCATGCTACCTATCACAACAAAGCGCATTGGTAGTCCTTGCTACCTTATGAAAAACGCATGCTTGGCCAGGCATACGCCTAAAGCTCATGGTCCCCTTTAGGTGGAGCACTGGTAAAAATCCTACCAGCTAGGTTCCCAAAGTGCAGGATGGACCAATGAATTTACTCTTATTGGGAAGAGCGTTCTATCCATAGGGTCATATGGTTTCATCTCACAAGAAACATATTGGTCACAAGACCATCAATATATATCACAATTTCAATCAAGTTTAATAAGTAGGAATCATGTTTAACAAGTAGGAATCATGTAAACTTGATCCAAGAAGGTTGATCAAGTCACTCACATTATATATATATAAATACATAGTAATCTCATGAACAAATGGTAAATTTCAGTTTAGAATATCATGGAATCTTCATTTAATAATTCGATAATACAATGTCAAGTATATGAAAATTTTATGGGTGACCAATAAGAATATTCGGTCATATCAATTCAAAGAAACAATAAATAAATGCAATGTTCATACTTACCTCTACATAATTTATCCTTGATTTTCTTTTGACAATTTGCTCAATAAAATTCTCCTCAATTTCCTTGATTTTCTCCTCCTAAGACATTTTCTCCAAATATTCAAAATTAGAATTTTCCTTAATCAATAATACTCAACATGATTTCTTAACATTTAACCATCTTAGAGTTTCTATTCTTAATTCCCAACATCAATTGAATTCATCTCTTAAAGAAAAATCTGCATTTAATTCGAATTTACTGTTCATGTTACTATTTATGACAATCCATAAATTCTTATTCCTCCAACATTAATTACAATGTATAACCTTAAAATGCTTGCAATAAATTCTATACACCCATAATTAATTACTCTAACTGCCAGACTTTATTAATCTAAGAGAAAATGAAATTTGAAGAAATTTACCTTATTTCTTTAAAAACTGATTTCCTGAGATATTCTGCTTGAATCTGATAATTACTGCCTTAATATATGCTAATCTAGAGATCTAATGCATTAATTTTGAGTATTAATTCCTTAGACAAGAAATAGAACTATGTTGAGAAAAACTAAAGAAGAATGAAGAAAGAAGAAAGAAAATCGTGAGGAAAAACGCTACTGGCCACTGGGTTAAATAGGCCACTGCCCCAAAATCTTGCTCGCCAGCTTGCCTCACCAACCAGCTTCGGCAAAGCTACTTCGCATAAGCCAGCTCACAATTCCCACTTCGCACTTCCCAGCTCGCACTTCCCAACTCGCACTTCCCACTTCGCCAATCTGCCCCGACAATGCCACTTCGCATAAGCCACTCCGCGAATCCCACTTCGCATATCCAATTCGCAAATGCCACCTCACATATGCTGCCTCGCCAAACTCTCCTCGCGAACTCCTCCTCGCATGTGCCGCCTCGCATATGCCACCTCGGCAATACCTCTTCGCCAACTCTGCTCGCGAACTACCACCTCGCACATTCCCTCTTCGCATAATGCCACCTCGCCTTTTCCTCTTCGCCAAATCCTCTTTGCCTAACTCCACTTTGCATATGCCATCTCGCATATGCCTCTTCACCAATTGCCACTTCGGAAATCTCTCTTCGCCACTTTGGTAGCTCGCATTGCCGACTCGCAAATGCCACCTCACATTTGCCGGCTCGCTAACACCAATCTCTGCTGAGCTGAAACCTTTCCTCAGCAACTTATACTTAACCAGCTCGCAAATGAGCTACAATTATCCAAACTTCCTGATTCTTTTTATCACTTAAAATAGACATGTAGGGGCTCAACATATCCAAAATTTAAATCACAAAGGCAAACACACAGACCATGGTGACTCTCGAAAAATCACCTAGACTTATTGCCAAAAATCTATCTGAACAGACCTGAGAAATCCCACTCTCCACTGAGTTATACTTATCCAAATTTCCTAAAATTTTACAGCCAATAACACAATACACAAAGGAACATTTCTCATGTTCACACCTTTGGCTCAAACTGCCTTAGTCATTCCCAGAAAATTCAAACATACACAGATTTCCTGCAGAAATACTAAACCAGACAAGTCCTGCTCAAAGAGGCCTAACTCCTCATACACACAGAATTTTACCAGACCATTTCACAGAATTAAAGATAAAATATAAACCTACAATTTTTATGTTTTACGCTTTATCAAATTATTTCTTTAAGATCATGCAATCAGCTTCACAAAATCATGCAACTAGAAATTTTTTGGATTTCTCAAACATTCTCATTTTCAATTAATCAAATTCCACAACATACAATTAATAAAAATATAACAAAAATGGCAGATATTACAAGAAGTTTTAGAGGAAAGGAGATGGAGAGGTTTGGCAACCAAAGGAAGGTTTGAGCATAATTTTTTTTTTCATCTTCTTATATAAAATATAATTTATTTTCTTTAGCCAATAGATGATTAAATAATTAATTAAAATAAAAGATAATTGAATAGAATTATGACATAAGCATGATGATGTCATAATTTCTTAATTCCTTAATTTCATTTTTTTTTTGTGGTAGGTTTGATGAACAAATGGATGAGCTTAATTGATGAAAGAAAAGTTTGGTGTTTATCATCTTTAAATGGCCAGCCCTCTTAAGCCTTCTTTCTTGACTTTTTAGTGCTTTAATTATACTTAATTAAGTTAATTAATCACTATTTTACTAATTATTTTATTTACGCCTTTTTATTCGTGTTTAGTTTATTTCTATTTCATTTTTAGATACACTAAAATAGTTCTAATACCTTGAACATATTTTTATTTTGGTTTTTGATCTCTTAAGTTAATGTAGGAAAAAGAAATTCTCAATTTTGATTTTCCTACAATTAATTAAAAATCTTTGAGTGAATGGTGTTCGGATGAGATTTCCTTTGGAATGTTTTATTTCATTTCATTTATTCTTCCTCTAATCCTTCCTCTTTCATTTGATAATAAAATTTCCTAAGTTGCTTTAGGGTTTTCGGATGAGATTTCCTTTGGAATGTTTTATTTCATTTCATTTATTCTTCCTCTAATCCTTCCTCTTTCATTGGATAATAAAATTTCCTAAGTTGCTTTAGGGTTCTGTTTGAGGTTTTTCTAATTAAACATAACACATACTTGCCTTAATTTTTTTTTTTTTAAATTCTACTCGATTTGAGTTTCAAAATTCTTTCTAATAATCGCGTAAATGGAGTATATCGGGTTATTACAGAAATGACCAAAGTATTTAATTGAATCAAAATATATAGATTAATTAGTTATTTTAAAAAAAATATAAGTATTAATTAGATCAAATCTCAAAAACTAAAAATTAATTTACCGTTTTACTTTTAATATTGAAATTAGCATAGGCTAACTTTGACACCAATCAACTTATAAGTTACATTTTATATTTAAGATTCATTTGGATGGATTTTTAGGACTAAGAAGTTAACGTTTAATAATAGCTCTCAATCACTAATTTGACTTATTTGATAAACTTAATATTTTGAAATGTATTTTAAAATATAGTAATTAGTTATTTAAAATTATTATTTTTTAAAATATAAAGCAGCTATTATTAATGCAAAATTTCTTCAACTAATAAAGAAGAAATAAATTGGGAAGGAACACAACCCATTCTACAAAGTCTGGCAAAGAAACATAAACCCTAACTGATGCAACGTAATGAGGTTTTTGAAATTTTATTAAAAATTAAGTCTGTTTCTAATAATTAAAAGAGAGATTTAAATATACTCTCTAATACAAATTTCGAAAAAAGAAAAATAAACACACATATTACATATACTAAAACAAACTCCAAAACTAATAATGGTGTGATCAAATTTAGAGTTCGAAATAAACTCTTCCAAACTTTAAAAAAGGATGAGGTCATAGACTTTGAAAATCAATCTTTTTTTTATATAGAATGAGCCCTATAATTCATCTTGAATCAAAAGTTAGGATTTATTATTTTTTACCGATAAAAGAAAGTTATTTAGACCCCTTTGGATTTTTATCTATACAAATGATCCAAAAACTCACACTGGCCTCATCCATATTAGTCTCCTCCACTTGGAAAGAATATCACAAGTTAGTATCAAGTTCAACATACAAGGGTTCATTAGAAGGATAATAAGGAGATAAATCATTAACATTAAATCTATAGGAGATGACCATACTGTTAAGAAGATTTACCACAAAAATATTATCATTTATCTTCCTATTGATTATAAGGACCATATTTCCTTGATTAAAACTTTCTTTAAGTCCTAACTGGATATCTTTCTCGAAGAAAAATAACCATCACTACATCCTCCAGATTAAAGTCTATTATTTACGATGCTTATTTGCAGCCTGTTTGCATTTCTTATTGGTGGCCTCCAAATTCTGTTTCACTTCCTTGTGCACTTCTACAATCTGCTATGCCATGTGAGTTGCTAGAATGATTCTCATTTCTTCAGTATGTACAACATCGTTGTATGCGAATTTAGCTTGAGACAAGAACACATCTCATTGCTTGGGTTTATCTCCACTAATGTTGTGAATCAGATTGTTCAACATTCAATTAATCGCTTCTGTTTGACCATCAGTTTGTAGATGGGCTGTGTTACTAAAGTTCAAAGTGGAATTAAACATTTTCCACAATGATCTTGAGAAATGACTAAGAAACTTATTGTCTTTGTCAGATGTAATGGTTTTAAGCATACCACTAAGACGAACCACCTCCGTGAAAAATAGTTTAGCCACACCAATTGCATTTGAAGTTCTTTTGTAAGTGTCGTCTTGGAAAACTTGTCAACAATTACAAAGTTATAAAATCGACGCCTTTGTGTGCGAGGCAATCCAATGAAAAAATCCATGGACATATCTTCCCAAATATTATCAGACACTGGTAATAATGGCATAAAGTCCAATAATCTTGTACTAACCCTTGGTAGTTTGATAGATATAACACATTTGCACATATTTGGAAGCATCCTTATTTATGTGTGACCAGTGGAACCTCTCTTTCACTGCATCAACAATTTTATCTCTATCCAACTAGTCCCTCTTCACCAAATCTAGATTACTTTTTCTTTCAATGAATTATGAGGTTTGCAAAGTTGATTACCATGTATCAAGTACCCATCATGCAATTAAAAATCATGGATAAGTTGGCCAAGAAAGCCAAATCGCCCTAAAATCCTCATCAGCTTCATAAGACTCTTTTAGCTACTCGAATCCAACCACCTCTCTGTTTCAAGTAACCAGCAATATTGCCCTTCTACTCAGAGCATCGACCACATTGTATTGTATCCTAGACTTATGCTTCAATTTGAATGGAGATTTCTGCAAGAAATGCACCACCTAACATGCATATCATTGTTAATTTTCTTCTAGCTATTCAAGTATTTCAAGCCTTATGGTCAAAGTACAAAATAAACTCTTTACTTACTAAGTAGTGCTCCCATATTTTCAAAGCACACACAACTGAGTAGAACTCTTTGTCATAGGTGCTCTACTTCCACTTAACATCACTGAAGAAGGCTACTAATCTTTTTTCTTGGGATAGGACAACACCTATACCAACTCCACTTGCATCACAATCCACTTTAAACAACTTCTCAAAATCTGATAATGTAAGAATTGGGGATGTATAAAAATTTTCTTTCTGAATTGCAAAATTATTCTTTGCTTCTTATTCCTAATGAAATTTTCCCTACTTTAAATATTTAGTTATACAGGCTTCAAAGGTGTTGGCCCTTTAATGATTTTGATAATGAGTTATAAACTCATAAATATTTATTGTGTTGTATTGAAAATCCTTAGTCTTGGAACAAACTTTTAAATATTCATTGTATTGTATTGAATATCCTTAGTTTTAGAATTATTTGATCTCATAATTATTTGATTCTTTTACTATTATTTTTATGCATTATTTTTATCTTATGGTTACTATCTTCAGTGTACTTAAAAGTACAAAAGTACAAAATGCTTATGTATGTGCTCAGTTACCTTGTGCAAGATTATGTAATGACTATTACAGGAACGTAATGACCGTTATGAATTACTGATGAGATTGGACAGAAAGATACATAAACTTTCTTAATGCCTGTTACATTGCTAGAATGCCCGTTACATTATAGTAACAACCTTTACATAGAAAATTGTCAAAATTGGGAAAAAGGTACAAAAATAATCTTCACACTCGTTACTGATCAAGTATGCTCGTTACACATATATTGCTGAAAATTGAAAGAAGATATAAAGAAAAACTCTATCAAGCGTTATAGTTCTTCACACCCATTATGCTTCTTATGGAACGACCGTTACAACTTCATAACACCCGTTACTGGTGGTTAGGCTGTTACATCAGACATATCAGTTGAAATTTATAGCTGTTGAAAATTCTGTTCAAAACCTGATCAACGTTAATTGAAGCCCAAATGGTTATAATTTATTACAAGGCATTGAACACTATAAATAGATGATTATTTGAAGATAGAGAAAGCTTTTGAATGACTTTGAGTGACTATTAAAAGCTTTACAAGTCAAGAATTACTATTCTATTGAAATTGTTCTCATCTTACAATCTCTTGTAGTTTTGAACACTTTGAGCTCATAACTTATATCTTTAGTGTTCATTCTAACTTATGCTAGTTGAAAAAGCATTGTACTTTATTTGTAATCCTTGTAAAGCAATTGTAAATTCTTGAGATTGACTTTATATATCTTATGAGTCTTTGAGGAGAAAGACTTAATTGGTGGGAAGACTAGAAGGGCGAAATCCCTTGGAAACTATTGTAAATGTTGGGTTGTGAACCCGGTTTAGTGGAGCCTCAATATCAGGTTGATATTGAGAGAAGTGGATGTAGGAGAGGGTTTTGCTTCGAACCACTATAAATTGGCTAAGCTTTCTCTAACTCAATCTCTTTTATTGCTTTGCTTAAATTTATATTGTTTATCATTGCAATTGAGCTTAAATTGTGCTTAAATTCTCTATATTTCTATTCACCCCCTCTAGAAATATTGCCATAGTGGGATAACAAATGGTATTGAAGTTTTTGATGAAGCATCTTAAAAGAACACCAACCCATAAAAGCTTCGCAACTCAAAAACAGTTTTCAGTGTTGGCCAATCTCTAATTGCTTAACTATAAATAAGAATATCATTGAAATAGACAACCACAAATTTGCCAATAAAAGGTTTTAATACTTGATTCATCAAACTCATGGAGGTACTAGGCACATTTGTCAATCTGAATGGTATGACAAGCTATTCATATAACTCTTCATTAGTCTTGAATGTAATTTTCCATTCATCCCCTGGCTTGATTCGAATATGAAGGTAACCGTTTTTCAAATCTAACTTGGAAAACAACTTGAAATCTTACAATTTGTTCAACACTTCATCCAACCATAATTTTATTTATAGCTCAACAATATATGCACATCCTCTAGCTCCCATCTTACAGTGGTGTTTATAAAGTAGGTACTATATATAGGCTCATTCTCTCTTAGATTTGTCCCTTCTTCAGCAACTCCTTCACCTTCTTCCTCATGATTTCACTTTCCTTAGGACTCAATCTGTAATGAAAGAAATAAGGTAGGCTTGCACTAGGAATCATATCAATGTGGTGCTGAATGTCCCACATGGGAGGTTGCTTCTTTAGAATTTCTTCCGACATCAAATTTCTAAATTCCTATAGTAAAGTCCTGATTGCCTCTGGATACTCCTCCATTTTTATTTTAGCCTCCACCACACAAACTTGTTTCATTATAGGCATGAATTTGCTTAGTCTCTTTCAACTTTGCATCAAATTTATTAATCATAGTGAGAAAGGAGGATTGTTTGGGTTTGGAAGCTTTGTGTTTAGTCCTCCTATTTTGGGGTCAACATCCTCCTCCTCAATACATAAGCCTAACCAACATCTCCTTCATCTTCATAATCATCACTATCTCCATATGATTCACAGTAAACCCCTTCATCATCCTCATCTTCTCTTTAAAACCATTCACTATCTTTCTTTCGGACATTCATTGGATCCATGTCCAGGCAGGTTACACCTGAAATATTTTGTCGTGGTTGGTTTAACATAAGGATTCACTGGCTTTTGTATCTCCTTCTCTTTCCCTTTAGTGATTGGTATTTTTCCAACTACCTTTTCCTTCTGGTATTGATTAGTACTAGTGCATTGGAATTATTAAATTGTTCATTGCGGGTAGTAATTTCCTAGCTTGCCTTAGGTTTTTCACTTACCCCTATAGCCTTGTAATTTTCAAAACCTTTTTACTTATCTCTTACTGCATCATCTCTACCTTTATGGCCATATTCTTTGCCTCTGATAAGGTACTTAAAACCTATACCCCAATTCTATCTGTTATGAAAGACTTAAGTCCATCAAGATACCTTGCTACTTACTTCACCCTCATTTTTGACAGATTGTTCCTTTCAACTAGCCTTATAAAATCAGTCATATATTCATGCGTTGAACAACCTCCCTGCTTGCAGCATTGATACTACTAGAATATAATTTGTTCATAATCTAGTGGCAAGAATTCTTACTTCAATAACCTCTTAATTTTGTACCAAGTGCGAACACGATCCCTTTCTTCCATGTCTCTTTTATTATGTAGCCTTTCCCATCAAACAGAAGCACCCACTTTTGGTCTGCAAGTTATTAACCCGGATCGCTTGTTTATAAGAGTTTCCATGTAATAAAAAAAACTTGTTAATATTAGCAATCTAATCCAAGAAATACTATATTCCTAAACTTCCATTGAAATAAGGAATATCCACATTTTGTTTGAAGTCATTTTCTTCTCAATTATCATCCCTTCTTCTATAACCATCCTTGTCATTTTCTCTCCTCTTGTATCCCCATCTTGTGGTGTACCACCATATCTGGCATTTCTCTTTTCTTTATATTCATCTTCTTATTCATCCAAATCCCCATCTTCATTGATAAACAGTTTGTGGATAGGAATAAGTCTATCAACAGGGTCACTATAAGTTGCATTAATGAGTGGTCTTTTGCCATTATTTTGATTCCTATTCACATCAACATTGAGAACGTCTAGTCCATCTATAATCTCATTAAATCGCTTCTCAAAATGATGAAAATTGAGATTAATTTGTAGTTCAAAGTATTCCTGTAAATTCTATTCCAATCGTTGTAATGCTTCATCCCTAAAGGCTGAGGCTCCAGTCTCCTGAGCACTATTACGAATATCACTACTATTAACACTAATCACTACAAAAGCTCTGATACTACTTGATATAGCATAACAAACGTTTAAAGAAAACAAAGAGTGTTTTTAACGTACCTGAAATTTTATTAAAATCAAGTCTGCCTATAACAATTGATAGTGAGGCTCGAATACGCTCTTGGACCCTAATTTTATGTAAAGAAAAATAAACAGACAAATTACAGATACAAAAAATAAAGTCCAAAACTAAAAGTGACCCATTAAAGGCCTAAATGATCAATTTTAGAGTTTGAAATGGACTCAATTAGACTTGAAAAAATTTGGATATCGTAGAGCTTAAAAAATTAGTCTTTTTTGATATAAAATGGGCTCCATAGCACATTTTGAATCAAAAGTTAGAGCTTATTATTAGTTACCGATAAAAGAAAGCTATTTCAAATCCCGTTTTGATTTTTGCTTATCCAAATGATCCAGAAACTCAAGGATGGTGTCCTTCACATCTTTAACAAACTACGAGCCACTCGATTTGCAGATCTTATAGCATAAATAACAATCATACTCACTTTGGCCTTGGATTCCTAGAAAATCTTCAATAATCATACCAAGATTGGAACCTCTAATATTAGACCTAAGTGCCTGTACTATAGAAAAAGCATTAAATTCTAGCACCAATTGAGACAGTCCTTTGCCTTTGATCCAACTAAATACCTACCTAATAGTTAAGCAATTGTTTGTAAAAAAATAAATGTGAGACCAATGGAGCTCACTTAGCCACTCTACAACCATGCAAATCACTTCTCCTCTCTTCTTTCCTAATGAGAGCATATAAACCTTCAACATAAATTATGAAAAGGTAGAAGGAAAGAGGGTCACCTTATGCTAGTCCCCTATAAACAATGATAATATCCAGCAAACTGTCCTCTTGTACAACATTATACATAACTGAAGTAACACATAATCATAACTGAAGTAACACATAATATAACGAGACAAATCCACCTCCAATCAAAGCCCCATAATAACCATAATATCTTCAAGGAAATGCCATTCAATTCATTCATAGGCCTTAGACATATTCAATTTTAGAGTTTCAATCTTATATTTCCCCTGACTCTTCTTTTTCAAAAAATATATGATTTCCGAACAACCAAGATATTGTCAGTAATAAGTTGCCCTATAAAGGCACTTTGGGCATTAAAAATTAGATATGTAGTATATGTTTCAACCTATTCGTGAGCATTTTGGCAACAATCTTGTAGAGTCTATTACAGAGTGAAATCGGTCTCAGATCCTCCACGGTTACTAGTTTTACCTTCTTTGGAATTAACACAAGAGTTGTATCATTAAGACCTTTTAGCATTACACACTGATTAATGATTCCCAAACATTCTTTCATAACATTACTAACCATAATTCACTAGAATTTCTAGTAAAAAGCAAGGTTCATACCATCTAACCTTAGCGATTTATCAGGATCATATTATCAAATGCCTCCTTTACCTTTAAAGTAGAGAAAGAAGCCAATAAATTAGATTTTTTATCATCAATTATAGATTGTGAAATCAACTGACAAATATCTACATACATAGTATCTGGAGAAGCAAAATCTCATGAAACTAGTTGTTGATAAGATCCTCTAAGTCATTCTTTCTTTCCTTTTAAACTTTATTCCCATCCATTAACTTGAGAACTTTATTTTTATTCTTCCTTCCCATTGCCACAATATGAAAATACTTAGTGTTAGTATCACCATCACTTTACCATAAGCTTTTGGCTTGTTGCTTCCAATACTTGTCTTGTTGTTTCAAAACCAAAAAGTGCTTCTTTTTTTTTTTTTTTCCGCCTTATATTCAAGCAATCTATTGTCACCCCTATATGGTCTTAAGGCTTATAATCTCCTTTTGATGGCCGCTAGACGCCTAGTAAAATTTCTAAACTTATGCCCTCCCTACATTTGAAGCTCGACACCATAATTTTTAATCTTCTCGTGGATATTAGTACTGCAACAATCTTTCCACCCTTTCTCCAGAACCCTCACATAATCCTCCTCCTCTAACCATAAAATCTCAAATCAAAACCTATTTCTCCTTTTAATATCTTCTTGCATAATAGGCAAAAAAAAAAAAAAAAAAAAAAAAAGCAAAGAAAAATTATTAGAATAAGTAAAAGGGAGATTAATTACCTTGTAAGTCGAGAATATTGAAGTCCATTCCGTTGAAAGCCATAACCTGATCCAATTTCTCTTCAAACTAATGGCCAGTCCCCCTTCCCCTTTTTTAGGTAAAGTTATAATCCTCTATGTTTAAGTTAATCAAATCACAGTTATTGTCTACCTTACTAATAAGCCAACAGGGCAAAAGATTCCCTTTCATATTTGAGCTAACAAGCATATCATTGTAATCTTTCATACAAATCCATGATAATTGAGACTTACTAGCCAATGTAAGAAGTAAATTTTAGGACTTTTGGCCTCGATTTTTATCTGACTATCTATAAGACCCCATAAATCTCTAGTTTTCCCAACCATGCAGCTCCACTGACATGTCAATGAAGAACTAAAAAAACCCAGCAAAGAAATACATTGCTTTAATTTCCAAAATAGGGTTGAACCCCACTTTTACCTATGCTATCCACAACAAAAAGCTTAGCCATCTCCGTTTGGGCTTTCAAATAGTCCAACTTGGCCCAAGAACAATTCCAACTTGTTAATAAGGAATACAAAGTGTGGCCTTTTATCATTTACAAGGTCCAACAGGACCTGAATCATAAGTTGGCAAGTCCACTACAATTCCAACTTAACACACTCATTGCTCTAGGTTGGCCTGCTTCACAAGTCCCGTATTTACCCAGTTTTTTGTAACAACAAAAATCTCTATTATTGGGCCACTATTAAGCCCATTACACTTAATTCCCTACACAACCATCCTCCATACAATATTGCTTGACATCAATAACTATCACTCCCTCATTTTGAATATTTACCTCCTTAATTACTAACCCCTTTTTTATTTAGTAACTACTAGTAGCCACTCCACCCTCATTATCCATATTTGTTCCTAGAATATTGGATTTTGTTCCATCATTAATGCCACTAATTGTGCCGCTAATATTTTTGTTTCCAAACCTCCATTCGTAATTATAGAACATACCATCCCAATTCCACGTCAACAACCATATTATCTTCATTTTTCCAACCATCCTACTCTAGTGTACCTGTTCTTACCGATCAAACTTTGATACCTTCTTCCCTGAGCTTGCAAGAAAGGGCCATAAGTTATTTCCTCCCATGCATTTGGGTTGTCAAACAATTGTTCACAAAACCTTCCATTGTGACCAACTTTTCCACAAAAGAAACAAAATATTGGTAGGTGCTAGTATTTGAAATTAACCTAATCTCTACCTAGTTTTTTCATTTTCATCCATCTCTTAATAGGTTTACGAACATCAATCAAGACCCTAATTCGCATATAACTAAGCCAACCTCAGTTAAAATTGTTCTGATCGGTGTCTAAATATGAATCAATAAAGTTAGCAACATCTTTACTAACCCTTTCCGACATAAAACTTATAGGTAGATCATATACCTGCACCCAAAATCTAGCCTAAAAAAGCACAACATATGCTGGTTGTTCACCAACACCTACTCTTCTATATAGTAAGATGTGTTGATCAAATGTCTAAGAGCATTTTCAAAAACTCTTTTCATATCAAGCTTATGAAAGAATGGAAACATGAAGATGGAAGGACCAACCTCTTTAGGGACCTCCTGGATTGTCGTATGACATTAAAATTTATATCCTTGTTTGTTAGAAATCTCTCCACCACATACCAATAGAGATCTCCTTCTCTATCTCCCTTCGTTACTTCCCCGCCATAATTAAGAACTAACTCTTGTTCCTCAACAATAGATATGCTTACTCAATGATCCGTCATATTAGACTGAATATTATGCTCTATACTTAAATAGTTAGGAGGTATATAGGGCAAAAAAAGACAAATGAAAAATTTATGATTATAATAAACTCTCAGAAATAATTAGAAATGAGAAAAAACATAATAAAATCTTAAGAAAAACTTGTCAGAGGACAAGACTCAACTCTCTTTATTTCTAGACAAGACTGTTTTTCTCTACACTTAATATTTGAAATTATAATTTAAATGTTAAAAATTAAAATTTGTAATTATTAGTATTTAACCTTTTCATTATTGGCTATCAACAATTTTTTTTTTTTAACATTGGGAAAAATGAATTCAAATCTAAATTTATTGCCCGAATTATATATATACATTACCATTTATGCCTTGGTATACTACTCCCAATGGTTAGTTAATAACTAACGAGATTATTTTTTGACACAACCTTTTGCCTTTTAATGGGGAAATTAGTTTATACTAATTATAATACGAATCCACTTATAAGTCATAATTTATATTTGTTAAGTATATGGTGATTTCTTTCCCAATACACCCTCTAAAGTATAACTATGTCGAATAATATTAATGAGTTGTTTAAAACTCATTTACATAAATTAACTGATACACTCTGTTCAATTTAATTTGATTTGAATTGACAATTTCAGTAATCTAAATAAATAAAAATTAAATATAAATCCAAAAATACAAGCTATAATTAGGATGTAAAATTTTTAGTATTATATTAAAGTTTATGAGCATAGAGAATTAATTAGATAAGTAGAAAATTATTAAAATGATTTTGTATAAAATTAATTAATTTATATTAACTCTAACACTCGTTCACTTATAAATTTTTATTATTCAATGAGAAATATCTTTTAATAAAAAAACTCTAGCATTAAATTATCATGAAAAAATATTTGTAGAATACAGTACAAGGTGGTACAAGGTAGAAAATATGGAAGTCCCCTCTTGCTTGAGAATTAATTGACAAGTTTAGCTAAAGATTTTTGGTATATAAATATAATAATTAATAATGTGTGTGTGTGTGTGTGTGTATATATATATATATATATATATATATAAGTTGAAAATGAGATGTGAAAAGTAGAAGACAGTTAGTCCGACAAAACCCACTTATAGTATCTCTTGGAATATATTTGGTACCCAACATGTTATCCCCACTTCCCCCACACAATAGTGCTTCTTTCTTTGTTTTTCCCCAACATTAACAATCACTACCAACATATATACATATATACAAAGAACTGAACAATAGTTAGTGGTGGAAAATTTTGCCAATTTGCATATATATATATATATATATATATATATATATATAATTCATGCATAATTCAAATAAAAACCATCATCACTTGTTTCCATATTCTTCATCCATCCATGCAAGTTTGATTTTAATTAGATCTTATTTTTTTCCCCTTAAAAAATTAGTGTTCAAGTTCTTCTTGTCGGCTATGAGTAGGATCTCTTAAGGGATGCCAGCTTCAAATGGGGATTCTAATTAGCAATGATGGATATCTTCTTTAATGTTTCTTTTGCTCTTATATGTAACTTCAACTACCTCACAATGTTAATTTCAGAAAACCATTTTTGTCCCACCTAAATTATTGTCCCAAACCCTGATTTCAAAATGAATATGTAACGTCAACCTAATTTTGTTAATTAGGTATTCATTTAATTTGTTTTCTCATTATTTTTAAAGGTATAGATAGTAGCAAGTCTTATATTTGATACTAATCCCTTTTTTTGCTATTTTAATGAAAATTTTTTATCGTTGAAAAAAAATCATATATCGAATAATGATAAAATATATAAAAAATTTATAAGTGAGTGAGTGTTAAACTTAATATATATAAATTAATTTTGTGCAAATGAATTTTAATAATTCACGTGTGTGAACCTATATCTATCAATTTATTATAGTGACATATATAATTATTATCTAAATTTGAGTAGTTCTCTCTTTCTTATTATCTACTCAAGTGGATAAGTAGTAGTTTTTCTATTTGGAGATCAATGGTTTTATAGTCCTTAATTAGTTATTTAATTGGAATTTCACATGCATGTGTGTGGTATATATGCTATTTATAGAGAGGGCAACCAATACCAATAAGTACATATATACAATTAAACTTGAAGATGGGAAAATATCAAAGTTTTGTACGGGATTAATGATAAACTTGTCAATTCAGAGCCTTTAAATTCCCTTTTGCTTGCAAGAGTGGGAACTCTAATTTGGACAATGATTAAAAAAAAATAACTTGATTTGATATGTTTAAGGGACACGATTAGTCATTAATAGCTACTATAGTTTGATTGCTCAACTACCATACTAATGTCATTGTCACAACCTTCCTCACTCCTTATAATAGAGTCTCCATCACAACCAACAGCTAAGTGATTTATTTAGCTATTAATAGTTAAAAGAGATTTAATCTACTTTGGATTAGATTAGGATAGTCATTGAATTACATGAAATTATTCTCTAGTTTCTAGCTATATGTTTAGATCAAGAACTTTTTAATTGATCAATGAAGTTTGTCAAAATCAATTAAATTAAAAATCTAGCTAACTGGGAGCTTCTTATCCTACAAATTTTTAGTATATAAAAAGCTTTTGACAATTAAGTCAATAAAACTAAAAAGTACTTTAAAAATGGAAAAATATTTACATAATTTCACATTTTGGTATCAGCCGAATTAATTTAAAATTAAACAAACTAAAAATAATAAATTTTCTTTTAAAGAGAACATCAAATTGAATAAATATTACGAAATTCTACTAAAATAATGTTGAAAAAACTAAATAAACCAAAATAATTAAAATTTTTAAGATTCATCACACGTCATATTATGAATTAACTAATAATAATCTAATATATCGGTATATTAATTACACTACACACCTCATGATTTAGATAATTAATTACTTTATTCATTTCATATGGTAATTAATATTTAATATATCTTATTACTATTAATTAATACACAATATTATATGATGGATTAGATTCACCTAAATTTTTTTTGAAATATTGATATAACCTTTATAAATTCCAAAATACTTGTTACATAAAATGAAATTAATCTTTAAAACCAAATGTAACTAAAATATATGAACTAAATTGCAGCTCTACTAGTAGTAGTAGTAGGTGATAGGAATTGTTTGAAAAGAATTGCAAGAAAATGAAATGAATGAAGAGAGATTGTAAAGCATAGCACATATGATATGATATGTATGGAGGGTGAAATTGAAGACAGAAGGCTCCTTCCAAGAAAATTCAAGTAAACAAGTGTGGGCCATTAATTGGAGACAAAATTCAGAAGATACATATGTATAGCCAACTGTAAACTTATTTTGGTATCCATTATAAGATATAAATCTCCAACTCACTTTTTTTCTGAATTTTGATGTGAAAGATAAGACATTTTTTCATTGTTCAAGCAGTAGGTATACATGTGAATTTTGTCTCCCAGTCCAATTCTTAATCAAATGGAGGGTTTTGTTGTTATGGATGTATTATTAGCATTTGCTTAATTATGGTTTAATTAATTAATTAATTAATTATACTATTTTCTTCATTTTAATTGATGATGCCTTCTGTTTTTCATTTCTTTAATTTCCCTTCTTTATTACTATTGTTTTCTTCTATCTGTTTTGTTGTGGACAAGATTCTTGGAATGATGTCATTATCTTTACTTGTTAATTATATTATAATATATGATCAACATGCTTAAGTTATAATTGATTCTCTTTAATTTGTTTTAACTGAAGGACATGAAATTTTTCTTCATTTTAATTGATGCCTTCTGTTTTTCATTTCTTTATTTTCCCTTACTTTACTATTATCTTCTTTCTGTTTTGTTGTGGACAAGATACTTGGAATTAATCATACGTAAACCAACGTATTAAAAGATTAACTACCAATCTCTAGTACACGTAATTGACCAATGAATAATAGTCCTACCATGATACCATTGGACAAATTTTAGAGTTTATATAATGTTAGAAATACTAATTTTAAAAGTTAATTTTTAAGTTTAGCACTTCTAAATCTATATTAAAAACTCACTATAATATCAGAATTTAATCAATTCTTAAATTTTCCATTATATAATTATAAGAGTTTAGTTTTTTTTCTTAACTAGGTATGAGTTATCCTCATATTTCAAATTTATTTTTCTATACGGTATGGATTATTTTTAGACTTTTAATTAATTCTTTCGTTTGATAAAAATACTTTCAGAATTTCAATTCTCTTTTATCATTATCCATGTCATAAATTTATAAATATCAACAGAATTTATAAAAAAAATATTTTTATTCAATTACCACTTGATAGGCCCATTGAAAAAAGTCTCACATTAATTAGACTGACAAACATATTAAATTTTATTTTTATAAGAGATAAAATGAGTTGAATAAATATGAATTATAAATTTGTTTAGATAAGTAGTCAAAATTAATATTTAATATTTAATATTTTAATCATATATTTGAAATATTTGGTAAATGAAATGTTTAAAATAGTATTTCAAAATTATCAAAATATTGATGTTAACATTTAACATTTCGATGGTTAATTATCAATAACTTACTAATACATATATTTTTTATTGTTTTTATATGATGTACGACGAGTTTAATCTTGCGTAATATATTATATTTATTTTTTTTGAATTTTAAGAGAAAGAAGACTCGATATAAATTTATTATTCAATCGATAAATTATTGTTAGATTATATTTGTGAATTTTTTTTATTTTGTTAAAAATATATTATAATACGCTGAAACTAAAAGATTGGCAAAACTAGAAAGGATAAAAGTTATTAGGAAAGAAGTAGTTGAGTTATAACCAATAGAGAAGGAAAGGAAGCAAGGGTTCAGATTAACAAAGGTGGGTAGAGAGCATGAAGAGACAAAGAGGTGTTGAAGTGTAGGGGTCATCTAGGGCATGTACTTTGTAGATCTAAATAAAGACTTTCACAGACTTGTAGACTTATAATTTTTATAGATACCAACTGGTAGATGAGACAGATGCTTGGATTTATTACAAGTAAACATACTTTCAGGTGACAAGTACACACTAAAAATGTTTCAACTTCTACTTTTCAAACTTTCAATGTTTTCCCATTTTTCTCTTATCAGTTCGGGTAATTATATATAATTAATATACCAAATACACTTGCTTATTAATTAAATTTTTGAGTATTAAGGAAAAAAACAATGTTTTCAAAATCAAACTGACCAAAGAACCGGTAAATACAGAGAGTCAAAAAATTAAAAATTCAATCGGGATTAAACCGGTTAAATTGAAATAAAACTATAAATAATTAAATTTAATATTATATAATAAGAAAAACATACATTAATCTATTTTTTTCTATTATACAATAGAAAAATAATTCAATTAAATTTAAAATAGTAATATAATAACAACTAATTATTATAAAAATAAAAATTATTATAATTAATTTTACATAAAATTATAAAAAAATACATTTTTTTACATCATATATTATTATATGAAAAAAATTTAACTCATGCATCATATTAATTTTCCTCTAATTTTTTAATATTTAGATAGTTTTGCCATTAAAAAAAATTTAACAAGAGTTATATTATAATTAAATTAAATATATAAATATTTATATTATTATTATTTAATATATTTAATAATATTTTTATTATTTAATATTAAATTTTATATTAAAAATATGATAAATAAAATATATTTATATAAAATAAATAAATTAATACACATTAGTTAATAAATATATTAAATAATAATTAAAATAAAATTTGAAATCACAAAAATATTTATATATATATTTATATTTTAAGGGTACATTAAATTTAATGAGTTTAATTATCTTAAAAAGCTAATAGTATAATTAATTAATTAAATAAATAAATTATTTAATAATTATAAATATTAAATTTAAAAAAATATTTACAAAACTTATTCTTAATATAGTAAAAATAACCTTAGAAGACCTTCAAAAAGTTCTAAATTCGAATCTCCTTGAGCATAAAGATTTATTAAAAAAATTTCAAAAACAATAAGGCTCAATTTTGGTCCAAAATGCCGTCATTTTGATAAAAAAAATTTAAAAAAAAATTAACAAGCCTCAATCAAAAAAATTGGTCCAATTCAATCTATTAACCGGATAGTTCGACCGATTTTTTATTTGATTTTCAAAGAAGAGTAAAAGAAAACTGACTAATCCAACTTCTAATTCAATTTATAATTTTTCAATTCAACTATTTGGTTCGATCCGATTTTGACAATCATGAAAAAAAACTATTTAAATCATTTAATTTCGATGTATGTTGACCTATCACTCTTTCATTATTTATCAAATTATTTAAACAAATTAACAATGATGTAACATATATACATGCAATCAAGAACACATGGTATTAAAACAAGTATGATTAAATTGAATATTGCCTAAGTTTGTATTTAGTAAAATGTAATAATTAAAATGAAATGTGATATAATCTAATGTACTATTTATATTTAAGATTCTTTTAATTATACTTTATTTCATTTTATTACAATTTACAAAATGTATCCTAAGTTTTTCCTAGCACATATCTTCCACAAAGTGTATGATAGTTAAGCGATATTTGATAAAATTAAAAATGAAGTGATCAAATTTAAATACCAAAATTTAAATATTAAATAATATAAATAATATAATTTTTATATATTCAGTAAAAATTTTAAATTAAAATTTTGACTTATTATTTTAAATAAATTTTAATTTAAAATTTTTAAAATATGCATTATAAAATAACTTAAAATAATTAATTGTTGGAGAATATCATCCAACATCACCTAAAGTCATTGATTATAACAAGTCTTTTCACTTTTATATTCTCCTTAATTATACTTTTTCACATTATCATACATATATATATCTATCACAAAACTATTAATTTATTCAAATCAAACTCAATGAATTATATAAATAGTGATAATTAATTAGAATTTAATAAATCACCAAAAAAAAAATTGTTCCCTTTAAAGTTAAAAGATATAGGTGTTTGGCTTTTTGACCTTTTAATATATAGTGACTAATAATAACTAAACTATGGACTTGAAATGCTTCTACAATTATATGTATGTAAATATTATATTATTTTTCCACTTCAGACAAATAAGACCCATTAAGGAAAAAGAAAAGAGAAGAGAGGATGGGGATGGAACAATGAAAACAACCAAAGAAAAAGAAAAAATGGGTAAAGATATTTTTTTTTTCTGAGGAGGAAATTCTATGAAGAAGACTTTTGGAGCAAAACTCTTATATGAAGATGATATTAATACATATTATTTATATTAGGTTATATAGTTGTGATTGTGAGGGCACTCTTTTGTGGCTGAAATATAAAGAAATAAACAGAGCATTAAAAGAAAAGAAAAGGAAGGACCATCTAAACCAGATGCAGCTTTTGCACCTCTCTTAGCAGTAAAAGTGGTCCTATTTTTTAAAAGAGCAATTGCTCTGCTATGATATCACATAAATGCTGTTTCTAATGGGTATATTATCATTTACAGCCTTATGTCACCAAAAAAAAAAAAAAAAAAAAAGAAAAAGAAAGAAAAAAAGAAGAAGGTTGATTAGCTGTGTAAGTGAAACTAAGAGATAGGAGAAAGGTGCATTTCATGCATTGGCTAGTTTTTCCTTTTGTTCCAACTTCCAAATAAATAAAATTAAAAATATTAGCCTTAATTATAATTTTTTTTTTTTTTTTTACAATTTTATCCCAGCTTTTAATTTAATAATTCAATACATAAAATTACTAAATTTTTAGCGACCCAAAATATAATATAATAATAAATATATATATTTCTTAGCAATAAATTGAAAATCAATTTTTCACTCTTTAATATTAAAAAAAAATACTAAATTTTTACAATGTTATCCAACAATTATAATTATCAGGTCATAATAAAAAAAATAAAAAAGAGAACATATGAATGGAAATAAATCCATTTTTATTTTATTTAAAATAATATTTCCAACCCCAAATTCTCAATTTTAAAACAGACTCAATATCATGTTCTTTCATCGCCATACAAATATCTGCTTTTGCCATTGTTGTAATTTGAGCAGTGTATGGTTGAGATAAAATCGAAAATTTGAAAATTTTCTAATAGAATTAAAATTTAGAGATTTTATTTTTAAATTTTCGGTCTTGAATCGAACGGAATAAATATATATATTGAATTATCTTGAAAATTTAGTATGATATGGTTTAGAGATTAAGTGATTTGATTTTAATTCGGATATATTTCAATTTAGTTTGGATATTTGGCTATTTCAATTCAGTTCGGTTTGAATATTGAAATATTTGAGTATTATTTTATAATATATATAAAAAATATTATAAATTTATAATTATATGAATATAAATTTATGTGTAAGTAATAATATATATATCATATATTATAAATTTATAATTGTAAAAATAAATATATATATATATATATTATAAATTTATAATTATATTAATATATATAAATTATTTAATCCATTCAGAAATTTAAAGATTCGAATATAGTTTGGTTTGATTCAATTTTTGATATAAAAATCAAAATATTTCAATATCATTTACAATCTCTTCGTCCCGTGCTGAGCACAAGTTATAACACCACCGCTGTATGAAATTGAAGGGCTTAATGGAAATGATATCGTTTTAATTTTATCTATTTTTCCTTTTAATTTTGACATGGATCTATTATTAAGACCATTATGGTCACACACAGACAAATCTTGCCAAATAATTGGCTAGAATAAAAAATTATTATTTGGCAAGAATAAAAAATTTAATAATTTATGTTTGAATTATAAAAATTAAAAATTAATGATAAAATTATAAAAATAACAAAGTTTAATTAATTTATTTTTTTACAATTAAACCTTAATTTCAATTTAATTTGATAAATTTCTGTTTTAACTAGATCTTTCTCGGCGAATTTGAATTTTGTTTCTTGAAAAAGACTCTTGAAAATAAAGAATAAAGAGTTATATTAGCTAATAAGGCACAAACCACCCCCTTAGTCCCTGACTCTTAATCATGTGAAAAATTTGACATGATTGGTCAGGACTCATGCTTTAAACTGTTGCTTTTAGAAAATTGAACAGATAAAAAAAGAAAAAAGAAAAATAATAATTGTAAGGCTTATAGTTGGAGAAGAGTAATCTATCTAGCTAGGGTTATTATAACAATAACCAGACCACCACATGCATTTGCCCTATCCTTTTCACTAACAACCTCTTTTTAATGGTACAATAGGCCCCATCATTACTCCCTCTATACATATGGACCTAAAACTAATACATCATATATACCATCAAATACTATAAATATTAATTTGATTTTTTTTTTTTTGGGCTAAATTCAAAGTAGAAAAGTTTGAATGTGACAATTGCTTGTAAGTTTTGGCTTTTCTAGTGAAGAAAATGTTGAGAAAAGTGATTATATAAAAAATTGATTATAGGAGAAATTATATATATCCAATAATAATTAAATATATAAAAATTTTATAAGTGAGTGAATAATTTTATGATATCAGAACTTATTGTTTAAATTAGTTAAATTTTAAAATTTATGTTCAAATCTCTATTATTGGACTGATGGTAATGTTAGTTCGAATCAACTAGTTCATTTATAAATAAATATCAACCGACTTATTGATATTTGTCACGGATCAAGTCTAGTTACATTTGAAAGAATTTGCTACGAAACAATAAATAATAATAAAATATATAAAAAACTTATAAGTTAATGAATATTAAATTTAATATAAATTAATTAGTTTTATGTAAATGAATTTCAGTATTTATTTATTTATAAGCCTGCATATACATTTTAATAGGAAGTTGTTAAATTGTTTGGTGGATTTTAGGTATAGAAGTTCAAAATGAATTAGAAGAGGTGAGAAGGACCACAAATATCATAGGAAGATAAGATAAGAGTGTGATTATATTTAATTTATATATTAACATATAATATATGGTCATGTGATTTTAATAAATAAATCATATACATAAATGTATATATCAGAAATATTACAATTAAATGTAGACATGGAAATGAAGCTAGTAATTTGTGATCTATGTGATTGCAAGTAATTGAAAACATTAATGGAAAAAGGATGAAGCAGACCCACAAACATAGATACATGATAATGAAAATACAAATAATTTTATCACTCAAATAGGACTTCACTTTGCTAGTACTCCACATGCAAATGCAGAGCCTATTATCTTCTTCTACATCCTTAGAGAGAGATGTGGGGCAGATAAGAAGAAATAAATAAATAAAATGCATATTCACAAACTTCTTTTAAAATTTTTTTGAGATTAAGTAAAATATTTCACATCAGATAGAAAATATTCCGTTGAAAATATTTCACATTATGCATTGTATGTAGAGAAATTCACTGTCCTATTTCATGATTGGTGTCATAATTAAGATGTAAATAACTATTAATTACAAATTAAGTTTAAAAATTTATTGAAGTTTAAACTCTCAATTTTTTAGAGTACAATCGATTGTCTAAAATTATTGTTTAACTACTATTACTATTATTATTATATTTCTTAAAACAAAAACAATTGCAAATGTAACCATACTCCAAAAAAAAAAAAATATTTGTATATAATTTTAATATGAGAAATCACATGTTCGACTTTCATATTTATTTTTTATTAAATAAAAAATATTTATATTTATATTAAATATCACATATTCAACTCATATTTATTTTATATTAAAAACAAATTTAAATTTTATTTACATTATTTAATATAATTATTTTTTATATTTATATTTATAATTAATATATGTATTATATATAATATCTCTTAAAAAAATTGCCAAATTAAATTAAATTGATATTAATATTCAACATAATATTGATATCTTGTTAAAAGAAAAATCAAATTAAATTGAATCTAGGGACATTATATGTGGTCTTAATTTGACAACCTTAACAAGTGTACTATTTTTTTTTTTTGGGACTCACTGACATGAAAACCTAAGAGAGCGGTTGGAGCTAACAAACCAGCGGTTGGAACTGTTACATGCAGAAATAAAGTCCATGAATTGACCCACCATTAAACTAAAAGTTCTTTCATTTGTACCTTTTAACTAATAATTACATTTTTTAATTGAAACGTACGTACAAACAAGCAGACTCTAGTTACTTCTATCCCTAAATTAATGGCAGCTAATTACCCATTTTAATATAATTACCACAACAACAACAAAAAAAAACTAATAATGAATCTAAATTTTATATGCAAACAAAGGGAAAAAGGATTCAACATCACTAACAATTATTATCATTTTCAAAGCTTAAACATCACCAGGGTAATTTTCATATTATGGGAATGTTTAGATTCTTAATACTAGTATCTAAAATTTATAACAGATTGACTTTTTAAATAAATTGAGTGGTTGATAATAATTTTTATTAATTAATTTTAGTTTTTAAATACCTTTTTTATTAAAATGCTAACACAAAATTATTTTACAAATGAGATTTTGGATACAAAATCTATTTGATATTTAAAACTCTAATTTGACAATAGCAAATCCGAACACCCCCAATGTTTCGAATAACATTGAATTATCTCCATGAACATGCATTTCAAATTCATCAAAAAAGGAAAAAAAATAAATGGTAATTTGATGATCCGTACATACATATGTACCCCACATTCTCTGACAAAACTATGGTGTTTGGAGTGTGTCTGTGGATGTCATTCTCTATAGTCATACATACATTTGATTTGATTCGATTTTGACTAAATATCATGCTTTATCTTTGGAGCTAGCCATGCACATTTCTTAATTATTATCAACTTAGTCATGTCTCATAATTATTTTATTCATACACATAAAGTTTGAAATTTTACATTATTGAATCAAGAAAGATAAAAAATTTCAATAATGGAGCATCTGTTTCATTATATAAAAGTTATTATGTTCAAGTATTAAGAATATATATCTTGAAAAATTTTTAATGTACAAGAAAAATAAGGAGGATAGAAAGAGATTGGGAGAAATAAAGAGATTTATAAGGTCATTGCTTAAAAACTTCTCTCACAGTGGTGTTAACAACATCTGTGAGGAAAACCAAACTTTATACAAATCTAGCTAGCTAACCCATAAACAATTTTTTTTTTGGGTTCTAAGTTAGTAATTAGACATAAAAACCCCCAAAAGGGTTTAAAAGATCCAATACATGAAAAAAAAAATTATAAGAAATAAAAAAACTAAGATCAAGATCAAGAATCACAATGGAGAAGATGTTGAAAAAACAAGAGAAGGCCAGCAAATATAGCTAGTTTAGCTTTCATCTTATAACCATCTTTTCTCCAAACAAACAACACCATCATCACATTCTGTAATGTTGAATTCTTTCTTCTTTATCTGAGAGATGATGTTAGAGAGCGAAAAACAACTTCTTCACAAGGGATAGTAAGACCCATTTCATGATCAAATCCAAACTCTTCTTCGGCTTGTCTAAGTAGGCATTGGAACTCAGGGTGAGTTAACAAAGAGATTGGGACTATATATCTACTTCTGTTTTCACCAACATAAACAACAAAGTGACCTTTCGGTACATCAAGAGGGAGACCATCATCATCGTACCCATGTTTCTTGCCTAAACTTGAACATCTTTTAACAATTTGCTTGAGTACTGCTGTTTGAGTTAGTTTATTAGATTTTATAATGGCCATTTTTTTTGTGTTGGGAACAAAAAGAAGCAAGAAGAGAATGGTTTAGTTGAGAGAGTGTGAGTTTAGAAAGTGGCGTGGAGCTGATGGGGAGGATAGAAGGGGATGATGGGTCTATTTATGAAGAAAGTTGAGAGAGAGAGACAGACAGAGAAAGGTCATGTGGAGTTGTGGGGACAAAAGACATACCACGGGTGTTTTGGGGTATGTGTATGTGAGGCTAGGACATGGGGGAGCCAAGCCCATTTGTTTATACTACTATGTTGGCCCTCCTAAAGACAACATGGACCCTCTCTCTCTATCATAGCATTAATTTCCCAGTCGAAAGATTTTTTTCTTTTACCAATTTCTCTTCTGTTTATATGGGTAAGGTTTAGGACTTAATTTCCTTGTGTTTGCTTTCTTAATTTTCTTGTGTTTGTTCTTATTTTTAGCCAGGTAGTTAATTAGCTTTGTAATTATGTTTCAAGATGTAATTAATAATTAATCTCCAAGTTGTATCCAATTTCAACTCTCAACTAATGTTCTCGAAGGGAAGGGTTACAAAGATTCGAATTCCAGATTGCTTGCTATAAGAGGTCAAGGGATATTAAGACTTGAATTCTTGATTACCAGCTATACAAGTTAACCTTTACTACTGCTATGTTTCCATATATCTTTCAATACTCTGAATGTTTCAAGGTCATAATAAACCACACTTTCTGCCAAAAGCTAAAGTGATTCTAAACATGTTTATGAACATAAATTCAAGCATAATAAAAACAAAATGCGGAAGAAAAAGGGTCAAATAAGCTGACTTTCAGCCATTGTTAGAGCCTGATTTCTTCTGACTTCGTGTAGCCTTTTGAACCAAAACGAACGTCACTTACTAACCAATTCACTCACTATACGATGGTGTATTTTTCTTATTGATGAGTGCTTGGCATCGACCTCTTTTTATAACCATTGTATGCCTCATGTAACAGCCTTCCATCAAGGCTGTTACCTACAATGGTGGGTTGTTGCCACTTCTGATGTGGGTGGAGATCATGGCAGCTGGGTTACTATTGAGGGAGATCATGGGTTTTCAGCCATGTGTTTGACCAAGCAAGTGTAAGCAAATACGCAGTAAAACTTGGATTTTGCTGAGTCAAAAACTTTGCTAAAAAAGTGGGATTCACCATTGTTTTTATTTGGTCAAATATATGGTAAAAACATGCCTAATATATGTGGGATCAAAATCTGCCAACACCATGCACACAGTTTCCAATTCAATATATCTGGCAACATCTAAAAAATCATCTGTGTAAGTCCCCATCTTATATTTCAAGTCTTATAGTAACATATAGCAAGTTCATCTCTAGGCTGGTAACAGTGTCCATAACCAAATAAATCTCTTGGTTTCATGTGTCCTTTGTTCACATAAAGACAAGTGATGTATTGAGAACAGTAATATTCAGTTTTTACTCTTCGCTGCATATAAACTATCCCAATGGTTTTAGTTCTAAAATTAATTTATTTCTTTCTTTCCCTCTCCCTATATACCTGAAATCACAGACCAAAAATTAAGTGTCCTGGAGAGTACAACACTGTTGACGGTTTGGGTTTTTTTTTTTTGTGATTGTTGGGCTTGTGGTTCTGTGATTGACACATAAAAACAAGAGTCCTTGTACAGTACATCCAAATATTTCGCTAACCCATGTGTATGTTACTGCCATCTCTGGGCTAATTCTTTGGTACATTTTGTACACGGTACCAATAGACCTTATAGTTCGTTGGTTGAAATTTATCAAATCTTGACCTTTCATTAATATATTACTATAAAAAAATGAGAAAAATATTTATAATAATATAATTATTAATAATTTAATGAAAATTAATTAATATATTTATTTTGATATTAGAATTATGAAATTTATCTCACAATAATGACAATATGCATTGAATAAAACATTTATCATGTATAATTTATATATATATAATTGCTAAAATATTTTTAAAAAAATGATGTGACATATAAAAAATATTTGATATAGAAGATAAAAATATATAAAATAATAAAAAATTCAAACTGATTTAATTATAATATATATTACCTCTTCATGATGAATTTTAATATATAGACTTAAAAAAAATCAATTTCAATTGGTCTATTTTATGTCATAATTTCTGAATTAAAAAAAAAAACTCTAATTATTATAAATAAAAATAATGAATCATAAACATATTCGATAGATAATTTAATTTTTATAAATTATAGAATATACAGAAGATCTATAAATAATAGTTAATGATGTGATGATTAAATTTAATAAAACTATTTAATTTTTTTAAAATTTATATGAAGTTGAATTTGAATGAAATGTTCTCATAGAATATACAATTTTAGTATAGTAAATACTAAAATAATATAAATTAAAAGAAAATTTTAAAAACATATGGAATAAACTAAATTTAATAAAAATTTAAATTTAAACATAAAACTTAATTAGCTTGAAATTAAATATTTACTTTTAATAGAAAAATATATAAAAGGGTGTCCATTTTAATACTATCCTTTTGATTTTTAACACTCACTATTTTTATTTTTTAATAATTGAACTTGACTATTGTACTTTTGTTACTTTATTTAGCTAATAATTCTCATAAGAAAAGAATGTTCAAATTTCATTTAATTTTATTTTTTATTATTAATTTTAATTCACCCACATATATAAATATATATACAATAAAAAATTTAATAAATATATATTTTTTACATAAAATAATATTTTTCACAAAGTTATATGTTTTTAATTGGCATAAGAAAAAAAGAATTATGTATTAAAAACAAAGAAGATTTAATTTCCATTTACTTTTTATTTTTTTTACTTCATAAAAATGATATTATATATATATATATATTTTTTTATTTTTTTTAAAATATAATAAAAAATATATTTAACAAATATATATTTTTATATAAAAAACATAATAAAATTTTCCTCCAGCTCCACTGAAGGTGCTGAAAAGCTTTCCACTTCTCAATCTTGGATTTCCAGGTGAAATAACTTCTTTGATATACGATATTTGAAAAGGGTTTTGATTGAATTAGCTTCACTTGCTTTTTCCAATGCTAACTGGAATCAATTTGGTATGCTTTGCTTGTTAAATGAAGTGGAAATTTACACATAATCTGGGAATCGTAACTGAATTAATATATGAGTGTAATTAACGCACACACCCTTAATTAGGCCAGAAAATATAACATTTTCTTATATATATATATATATATAATATAACATTTATGAGACGATCATGCCAGGCATAATTCGATGATCCTGAAATCCTCAAAATATTTTAATGGATCTCTATGATTTTGAATATAGGTCTAAACCGATCACATTCAAATGTGAGTTTGAGTTCATGAACCTGCAAAAATAAACAAAACATGAATGAACTTTAATTTGGCAAGACCTCTCTGATTTAAAGGTACAAAATTGGGATATAAATGAAAAATAAGCTTTTTCATCGAAAAGGAAAATATCTTGCCCAGACGTAATTTTTTGTTTGATGGATTCTCAGACTCATAAAAAAAAAAAAAAAAAAAACTAGTGGTATTATGATTATTGTTTTTATTCATTTTACTAGTTGTTATATAAACCAATGTGTTGCATGGCTATAATTAATATGATAAATTTGGATTAATTTTACAAGAACTGATAGTATTTTTAGGATTTGTTTGATTCATCCCCAAATTGAAATGAAAATAGAATTAATATCTAAATTCAAAGGATTATATTTTAGGTTTGTTTTTTCAAATAGTTAAATAAATTATACTTAAAATATATAATCTCATTATAAATTAAATTTATTGTAATATAAAAAAATTTAAATTACTTGTAAAGCAAACCGCAAAATAAAATTTTATTCCAAAATCTACATTTCATTCTTATTTTTAAAATATATAAATAAAACGATTCAAACTCGCATTGCATTGCGGACAATAAGAGGAAAGTAAAATGATTTTATTAATATTAATAGTTTTAGTCTGAGTGAACTTAATTAGTTAATTTAAATATATAGAAAATGCAACATTATCATATAAAACTCATTAATAATTTAAAAATATTTTTAGATAAACTTAATTTATCATATAATTATTATATGAATTTATAATGGACTAAATTCACATGATTTCATAGTTAAGCAACTTCATATTTTGTTGGAGATCCATGCGTTCACAATCAATTTGGATCTTTTGTTTCATTTGATGTGCCACTCCCGTCCCATACACTTTTTTGTATGCCACATCATTAATAAAAAAATATTGATTGTCAAAATATAAAAAATGACGTAGCACAGAAAGAGATATATAGGATATGAAATAAGATACCAAATAAGATAAAAAATCTGAAATCATCCACAATCCATCCTAAATACTAATAAAATAGTAATACACGCTTCCACTCTAACCAATCCTTCTAGTAGCAAAGGATTCAAATGCCATTAAAGTATCATTTTATAGTTTTTTATACTAATAATAGAGAGGGTTCTGAAGATGAAATAAATAATAAGAAGGCGAAAAGTAAACAGAGAATGAGAGTGAAGATGAAAAAGCCCTAAAATTACTCAAAGGACGGTATTTAAATTTTAAATTTCTTGATAACTACTCCTCAATTATTATTGAGAAAATTGAATCGATGATAATTATGTATGCTCGCTAATTTGTCTCTCCAAATTTATGGCTACCATCAAGCCACATGTCCCACGGACATCTCGGGAACGAATCCTTTATTTAATGCGATATCTTTGCTGTCAAAAGTAAAGAGATTCGCTTAAAGGAAGAGTTTTTTTTGAGAAGGCATTTGAAGAAAAAAGGAAAATATCATAAAATTGAGTTTAAATTAAAATATAGAAAGCAATGTTGAAAAGGAGGTGCCTTCAAAGAAAACTAATGCCAGAAAGGAGTGTTCCAGCCGAGGCCAAATATGACTTCGTCTTGGCGAAACATGGGGGCTTCTAATAAGGGATACAAGATTTAATCTTATTGGCCTAAGGTATGGAAAGCCCTAAGAGACCATTCACTTATGGGCTTAACAAATGCGTCTAGTTAGTGGACAAACTCTCTCGAGCTCAAAACTCGTCTGGTAAGGCATTAGTTCGCCCTCGAGAATTGCCTTCGTTCAAGACCTTAGAGGTTGCCCTCGCAGGACTTAAACACTTACTAGTTCGTCTACTCTCATGTTAAGTTAATATATCACTTTTTATCTAAACTCATTGACTTGACTTATCTAAAAGTAATTGAGTAGACAACTGTAACAATTGTTACTTATTGACATGTAAGACAATGCATGTCAATGTTAAGCATGCCAACCTCTATAATGATGGCTAAATGCATGCATGGTGCCAGGCATATCAACATTAGAGAGATTGGCTGTTTTATAAAATCAGACTGATTGATTTTTGCATTGAGATGTTGTCACTTGTTCATCTATTTTAATCAAACAGTGAAACCAAATGAGTATAAAAAAAGATGTTGACCACCATTTAAAAATAGTTTACTCTACAACTTCTCTTTTTTTTTTCTCTTACTAAAATCTCTCTCTAGAACTAGGGAGAAATTCAATCTTCTTTTTCAAGGTCTTCAAAGCTTCTAACTTAAGTATTATAGGGTTTTTGCCAAGCCAATGACTTGGCCCTCTAATATTGTTATTCCTTTTGCAAGCCCATATCCATTCCAAGAAGAGTCCAATCCAATATCTTGATCATGCTTTGATAACTATCTACCTAATTATCCAGTAGAGAAGTGTTAGCAGTGTTTGTTACTAACAAAAAGTGTTTTAACAATAGAGAGATTCCTATGCGCAGGGATGAAATTATGTAGAAGCTTGGGGAGCCAAAGTTAACTTTTATACCCTTATGTTTTTAAAAATATATTATATTGACCACTCAAAATTTTAAATTTTTTATTTTAAGCTATATATTTTTTAAAAAATATATTTAGTTCCTCCAAATTTTTTAAATTTTATTTATTACATGTATATTTTATATTTTTTTCTTAATATATATATATATATATATTACTTTAAATTTTTTAAAATTTTATTTGTTATCAGTGTATTATTATAATTATATATAAACAAATATTTTACAATATAATAAATAGTACCAAAAGTTTTAAAATTTTTTATATTAAATTTATAAACTTTATTTTTTTTGTATTGAAGTCTAGTTCCACCCCTACATTTGAAGCTGCATCAGCTATAGTGAGAGGTAGAGTCTCAATTATATTTGGCCCCTCAAGTTTAAAGTTCTAGTTTTACCCGTCTTTGTGGTCCAACTTAAACCACCACCACCAAAATTGAAGAACATTTATCTGACATAAATATGCCTAAAATGTGCACCACTGAACCTAGCTTGTCTCCATTTCAAAGAAGTTATATCTACAACTTGTTCTCAGGCTCAGAAAGTGATCTGCAAAAACTAGATTTAATGCCTGATACGGCAACGCCAGCATTTCTGTCTTCTCCTTTTGTTTTTATCAAACCCCAAAAAATCCACGACAGACCATCTCTGCCCACAAGCCTAAACGTATGCATACCCTCAAGTATTGGCCTTCTTTTAACAAGTCTAAGAAATAATATCTAGAAATACGTAAGAGTTGTTACTCTAAAATTAACCAGTGAGAACTATTGAACTCAAGAAGGGTTCATTAACTCAAAGATAAACATATTATCTAGGACTAACAAGCAGATCTGAATAATGCTACTTGATTAGCATATATATGTATGTATGTATATGCTCCCTTACATTCATAGATACATGCGTAATGATATTGTCATGGTGAGGTCAAAATTGTTTAACAGCTAAAACCCAGTAAATATAGAAACTAGTTACCCAAAGATACTCTTTCATGTTCTGTGAATGAGATTGATAGGAAGAATGGACCATAAAAATTGCAGACTAGAAAGGCCCACCAATCACACAGGAATGCGGTGCCCCGCTGAGAGTCAAGAGAGCAAGGCATTTTCTTTATAGTTGATAATGACCCTGCCTACTGTTCAGCACATGAAGGCCATGTTACTCTTGCCCCCAAACCTTCCTGTAAAGCCAACAACGTAAGGCCTTGTAATATCAATTCAACCATTTCAAATGGCTAATTTTACTTACCAAATCTTTGTCTGTCCATTTGGATTTTTTTTATATGCTCCGTAAGATTTTGTAACTTTCTTCTCTTGGATATTTTTTTGTCCAGTATGAGATAGCTAGAAACTCGTTAAGAATTGAAGCCACGGTACAAAGAGCAACTACGTGAGATAATATTATGTCTCTTTACATGTAATGGGCATCGACACCCACGAGTTTATAATAATTCATTTATTTCCTTACTATGCAAGAAAGAGAATCATTAATTCTCCCTCATTGGGTTGAAAGAAAATGCTTAAAATGAGATGTCCTGAAAAATGCACGAGGGAACTTAATAATGATATGAAGATTAACATGGTGGATTGAAATATTCCCAAGAGATGGAGTCATGTTTTAATATATAGTCTACACTCAGGTAACAGATAATGCCACAAATGAAAACAAGCAAAAATAAACACAATCACATGGGTTGTAAGGACTGTACTTAGAAGTAAAGGGACCTGGAAAGCAGACTGGCATGTAAGATCAAAACTAAAATTATTAATCAGGTATTAATTGTTGAATAAGGACTTCTAATATGCCATAACCAACTAAAAAGACAATTGAGCAAAGATTGATAATTAGATTAGGACCTTGACCATAAAAAGCCAAGCCTAGACAGAGATGGACTTCAGCCAGTTGCGAGGAGAGAATATTATTTAGCTGGGCCCACTTAAAAAAAAATTAAGACAATTTATGAGAATTAAGGATAGGGTTGTACCTGTTATGTGCCAAACCAAAGAAGAGCGTGACAAAGGAATTGAAATGACTATGACAGCAAAAGCAGGTCCCATACAATGAATAGATGACCCCATTTATATTTACCATCTATAAAGAGCATCACAAGGACTGATAGAAGTACTTGAGAGGGGCCCTCATCTTTATTGACATATAATTCACCGGAGGGGCACTTCAATATGAACACATGAACTCTGCAGGAATATGATAACCAAACAGTTTGGAAGCTAAATTCAACTAAGGCGGTTGATGCATTCAGGATTACATTATCTAAAACAACTGTATAGCATACACAAAATTAATTATAGAAAAGGTAATAGAACGAATCAGCATATCCTCCTTTATATTGCCCAACCCATGCTTAAACCCCACGAATCAGTAAAAGTTTCATGCCTGTGACATTACTGAAGATTACTTTGAACACATCAGCAATGATAGGTAAAAAAGCTTATATGATTTATTTATTTTTAATCTACCTCCTCTTCCAGCCTCTATTTTTGTTGAGCAGAAATTGAAAGGTAGCATATCTTTTGATCTATTTACGCATATCCAATGCACTCTTGAAATACATAATTTCAGATGTAATTATTTGAGTAAAATTTCAAATTATACAATTTCCCTTTGTTTGTTGGTACAAAGATACACTTTCATATGTAAGCACCGATTGGGAGAAAAAATGAAAGAAAATTAAATGAAAATAAAAGGAGCCAAAGGGAAAACTCTCCCAACAGTTGAGACAATAAATATTACAGTCACATGCCTGTGCCATCATTGCTGCTACTACAAAAACAATTTGAAGTAGAAATCTCAAGAAATTTGCAAGAGTAATGTATAGTCACTGGTCAGAGGTAGATTTCAACTGTTGTTGCTGTCCATCTATGACGCTTATCTGTCGTCTGAGTTTTGCAATATGAGCTTGCACCTATTAAATACATTGAATCTATCCTGTCAATATTTTACTTGCAGGCCTGAACAAATTTAGAAACAATGCTTCTAATGCAAAAAAGGGATAAATAGATTCACCAGTGCTTGTACCTCCACAAGCATAAAACTTATCTATCAATTGCAAAAAGTTCTTACTCAAACCACATACTTCATTTCAATTTATTTGGACTTCAACATAAATAAAAAAGACATTGAAGATATAAAATCAATTGGGTGAATTTACAAGAGCAAATGCAATCCACAGAAAGAACCACTGGCTATGCCTCGCCACTACTAGAAGCAGTTTTTGATTTCCGGAAATAACATAGGTTTGTCTATGTGATCATTGCCAATAGGTAAAAGAAAATAGAAATATATGAAATACAGAAGTTTTTTCTGCTTATTTGCTAAAATGCTAAAGAGATTGTTAGAATGTACTCTAGCTCCACTTATGAAACCATACAGTGAAACCACTATCATTAGTCATTACTAAACTCAACTCAACTCAACTAAACTACGTTTCAATCCCAAACTAAATGAGGCTGGCCACAGAGATCCCTTTACTTCATTTCACCTAGATTAGGTTTATGGCTTTAGAAAGATCTAGGGTTGTAAATATCTTTTCACTACTACCTCCAATATTCATCTGGGTTCACTCGCTTTATTTTCTCCTGCAACTTCAATATGCTCAACTTTCCATGCCAGTGAATTTGTTGGCCTATGATGCACTAATCCAAACCATTTCAATCTCTCTTTTTTCAAAATTTTCTCAATGGGTGTCACTTCTACTTGCTTGGTCTTTTGCAATCATATAAGACTCGTCGCATTTCTCTACTTCACCCAACATGTTTTAATCTTATAATTGTTATTCTCCTCAGTTCTACCATACAGGTATATATAATAAAGACTTGATGAGATGCAAATTAACATGAATTGCTGAGTAATTTTGAATAATGCCATATATTAACTAACATGATAAATTAGCTCTCAAAACAAACAAGATCAAATTAGAATAAACACCAATAATCTTGCCAATTTTGTTTCATCTAATATGGTGCAGATGTGTCCAATTCTATTATGCCAAAGGAATGACTAGAATGATTGAGCATGCCCAACATTTTAGTTTTGAGATCTAGTGTAATGTTTTCACTTGCAATCTTATGGCCTCACTCTATACAATCCATTACAAATGACAACTTACGTTTGACTGTCTATTGTTCCTTCAATCATTGCTTTCATTCTCAAAAGTGGTATCAAGCACAAAGATTAGAACTTAGAATTAATCCAACTGAAGCAAGTATCATTTCAATAATTAACAATAATGCACATCCATCAGATAACTGAATCGAAGTTTTATACATTAAACATTTCAACAATTTTACAACCCCTTAGCCAAGTCACAATATGCTTTCTTGTTAAAATTTTTAATCAAATTTCCTTTTGCTGATTTTACCAGTATTTCTCAAAAAGTACATTTTTATATCACTAAAAAGAAAGAAAAAAAAAAACCACAATGCTCCCAACTTTTGATAAAAAATAAGCAAGGAGGGTGCTTGTATGGTTTTATCTACAACCATTTTCACTAAGAAGAATCACCTAGTTTGATGGTACGATTAAAGCCATGCATTCCAAGTCATAGGAATGTAGATAAATGTGATGGCAGAGTGCAAGTAAAAAATATTGGCATGAAACAAGGAGTTGCTTTCAGGTTGATAATCCTAGAATTTAAAGCAGAAGGGATGGGAACTTGTGTGTTATGAACCTTAGGAGAATCACACTCCAAAAGTTAGCTCAACGGGTTGGAGAGTCCAAAGTCTATATATACTCCACATTAAAATCCCATACTTTTAATGTGAGATTCACCAAATTTCATACTTTTGCCAACTGGGATCGTAACATTACCCCACAGTTGAACAGCCGATATCCTCGGCGGCTCTTACTCCTACCGATACTGGCCCGAACTCGTATTATTTTTTTCTTGAGACTACTAGTAATTTTATTCTGGCCTGTAGGGTACCTCTTTTCGAGTCTCGAACTGTCTACGTGCTTGGGTCTGCTCTGATATTAATTGTTAGGAACTTTGAGAGAATCACACCCCAAAAACTAGCTTAAGGGGTTGGAGAGCCCAAAATCCATATAAACCCCACATTAAAATCCCATACTTTCAATCTGGGATTCACCAAGTCTCATATCTTAGCCAACTAGGATCGTAACAATTGGTTATATATATCGTGTGAGAACAATTAAAGACATGAATGAAAGAAGTACTCATCAACTTTCCATCACATGCAATTATGTACCCAAATGGTTCTTTGTAACTTATTTTATTTCTAGTGAATCCAATACTATACCAATAAAGAAGAAGGACAAAGTAGCAAGAGGTTGCAATGTTTCTACTTTTAACAATGTCTCAAGAATTACAGAAGATTGGCAAACAATTCCTGTTTAAAAACTAGAGGAAATTGATAAATGTCATACAGAAACAGTATCTCTCATAAAAGTGGGACTTTGTTCGCCCTCTCATCTGCAGCTCCAAATTCCCTAAGACCTCTCTTGCTCTCAAAGATATACAAACATGCAGGAACATATACACACTCTTGACACATTGTGCAGAAAAAAGTTCAATAGCATCCATGCTGGAAGAAGACTCAGTTCCAGCAAAGCATAAAAAAACAAAGGCATCTGTTCATTAACAGTATATACTGGCTTGTCTCATTCATGATCACAACATAAGTTACAGTGGCATAGACTTTACATGTTGGGCAATAATTCATTATTTTAAACATCATAAGAAGAATATGATCAATTGAATAATTTTCAAGCCCTGACAACTTACCTTTGTCATTGTGTAGTCACTGTTTCCATGAAGGATGATGCAACATCAATGTTATGCCATTAATTGATAGAACAGAGGCACTTTCACCATGTGATGTTGTCAAAAAAAGAGGCAACATGGTGAACAATGAGATGACAGAAAGGGATTAAAGGCGTACCCAGTTGGGGCCTTATATTAGAAGTACTAGAATAGATAGAAAAGAATTATAATGGAGAAAGTAGACTGAAAAACATATGTTAGAGTTCATGCGAATTGAAGACATGATAACATTTGGGTCCATCGTTTGGAGAAAGATGGCTGACCCCTTAACTTCTGCGACCGCAAAAAATAAAAAATAAAAAAAACAAGGAAGACAATTTCTGCATCTGATTGTTGCATTCCAGCTTTTTGTCTCCATGAAATTTGGGGACTGTTTAACTACATTTCTAGGACAATTTTTTACTGAAATATGGAAAACGAAAATGGAATTCCCAACAGTATAAGAAAATATTAAGCAATTAAGAAGGATAACTGCAAATTGACAAAGCTTACACTTTACACCACTTATTTTCCCTTAATCATCCATACTATAGAAACCTATAGTCTTCATATATTTCGCTAAACTATAATGATTATCTTCATGGTTGATAACTGTTTTCATGTTCAAATTAAAGATTATGAGGCAAAAGGAAAAAAAGTATTCTATTATCATTGTTCCCACCATCCTTCATTTTCTTTATCATTGAATTTGAAACAAAGAATGGATTGAAAATTCAAAATATAATTAACTCATGCTTTCCAGCATAACCTTCCTAATTCTTCATAACATTTCCAAGGGTACATTAAAAAATGATGGATTTTTTAGGGGAAAAAACACTAAAACACAGCATACACAGCACAAAGACAGCAAACACAGGTTCTGGAATTTGAACCATAAAACAGCAATATTTTCCATTGATCTCTTTAGTACATATAAATATATCTAATTGGAGGTCTTTGAGTACAGTGGACTTAAATCATACCTATTCGTGCTAGACTTCACCCCAAAATCAAGCCATACTTGGTTTACTTGAACACTCGAGTTGTATTAAGCCTATATTGTTACCTAACCCCACTAACTTGCTTGAAAGACAAACTTACAACAATAAACACAAAATTGAATTTCCCTCCAAAATTCAAATAACAAAGTGTATCCAACAAAAATCTCAGCTTTCCAACAATTATCCTTGAGATTTTTGTTAGAGACTTCGACTTGTGCTTTCATATAGCATCATTTAAGTTCATTTTAATTTTTTGCTTGTTTTCTTTTAGAGCTATTTCTCCAAGTTTTATTGGTTCTTTTACATCTTTGAGCAACTCTTGTCTCCAAGCTTCTTCAACATTTTCCTTTTCCTTGTAGCATCTTCTCTAAGCTTTTTAGATGACAACATTCTTGATGAATTTTTCTTCTTAGAGCACTTTGTCTCCAAGCATATTTCACTATTTTCTAGTGTACTGCTAATCAAAACATTCTAAAAACTCTTTGAAAGTAACTTTCCTCCTTTGAGAGCATTCTAGGATTTCTTCAAGAAAATTCAATCAATGGCAATGGCAGTTCTCCACAAACTTCAACAAATTTTTTCTCAAACAAATGCCACAAAAATTTTCAGATTCACTTCTTCTTTAACAACAACAACAAAGTTTTCATTTTGCAGATTTTTGACATGCTGAGGTCTCTTTCAACATTTGTTTTAAATTTTTAAACATGCATGTCCTTAAAAGACTTCACTTGAACATACCAAAAACCATACTTCTTACCCTTGAAAATGGGTGGAAGGACACAAACTCAATGAAGTCGTGCTTCATCTTAAACAAAAGACATGGAAATTTAACCATTTGTTGGATTGGGAAAAAAAGGAAGAGAGACAACAAACAAGAACTAAAATAGAAAGAAAAAGCTGAAAATTTACAGCTTTTTTTCCCTTTTTCTTTTTCATTTTCAGCACAAAGAGATCTTTGCTCTCGCAACATTTCTTTTTTCTGTTACCTACAAACCCCTAAATATCATCTAAAGCTTTGATACCATGTTGGATTTTTGGAGGAAAATGAAAACCTAAAACACAACAAAAAGATAACAAACATAGATTCTGGAATTTAAACCATCAAAAACCTATATTTCCATTGATTTCTTTAGTACCTGCATATAGATTTAATAGGTGATCTTGAGTACAAAAGTGGACTTAAATCACGCCTAATCATGCTAGACCTCACCCTATAACCAAGCTATGCTTAGTTTACTTAAACATTCAAGTTGTATTAGGCCCATACTGCTACCTAAACCCAACAACAAGCTTACAACAACATACACAAAATTGAATTCCCTCCAAAATTCAAATAATAAAAGTGTATCTAACAAAAATCTTAGCATTCCAACAAAAAAGCACCTGCAAAACAGAAATCAATTCAAAGATAAGAAGTGGCATTGACCTGTATAAGCTACTAAAAGAAGAAGAAGTAGAACTCTTTATTAAGTCCATAAAGTAGTATTTTAGCAAATGTATAATCAAGGCTCTATAATCAATATCATGTTCATAACAAAATGTGGAGATTTTTCTAGAAGGATTTTCTAGGAAAAATATGAAATCTAGAAACAAGGACATAGGCAGAAAACTTGCATTTCATGTTGCAAGTACATTGAAGAAAGAATCTCGAAAACAGAAATAGATTCAAAGAGAGGAGGTGGGCATTGACACACATGAACCACCAAGGGAACAAAAAAATAAAGGAAGCTTCTACATCAAACCCATAAAGAAGTGTCTGAGCAAATATGTCAAGGCTCTACAATCTCTCGTGTTCATAGAAATTAACAAAGAGGAGATTTCTCTTGAAGGATTTTCTCAAAACATGACGAAGAATAGAAAGACAAGAAACTTCAAATTCAAGGACTCAAGCTTAGAATTCTAGTCTAGATTTAATATGGGATTTATTGGAGAAATTATAAAGTAATTTCAGCCCTTTTAGTGTTATAATTATAGATATACTTACAAAAATACAGCTGCTAATCTATCATTTTAAATCAGGGGCAATTCTGTAATTTTCAGCTTTTCCAGGATACCTGTCCCAATTTCTTTAGTAGTCTTTATTTTTAATTTTAAGTCATGTTTTTAGTCTTTGTTGGTTTAGGAGGAATTTATTCCCTTTTTTATTTTATTTTAGGAGTCTGAATCCTTTCAGGATGAAGACTAGTTTTGAAGTTCTTTTCTTAAAAGACTTGGAGTTGCTTGTGTCTATAAAATATTTAGCATTGTAATGCTTCTAATTAAGCTTTGCTATCAAATAAAACAAACCAACAATTATTGTATTTCGAGTTGTGTGATGTAATTCAATCTTAGGTGTGATATCATGGGATCTTGGGAGTGATGTCCAAGAAAATTTAGGTATGAAACTTAAACTATTTTATCTTATTTTACTGTTTCATAGTGTTTCAATTGCTCCGATACATGCTAGCAATTCCCTGTTATTCTTTAGTTTTGCTTCCCTAGCCCATCCTTTTTACAAGCCTTGACTTTTTGCTTATAATTTCTACCCATTCTAGCATTCATATAAACCTAAATTCACCCCTTTATAACCTATCCCCAACCAATCTTGCATCAGTTTGGTTTCAAAGCTTTAAGAACTTTGAAGTTTTGTGACTTAATCTCTTTAATTATGGTGTCAAACGTTGAACTAAATTCAAAATTTAATGACTACCAACAAGATTATGAAGAATCATTGCAAGAAGATAGTGGGGCAATTCTTGACTATAAGGATTTTGTAAATGATAATTTAATAGATGAAGGTATTGATACTACTCTTCTCTCCGTAATGAGAGAAATTTTAGCAAGCCCTAAGTTGGAGGAAGAGGATTGGCGACGAATTTCGATATTTCAAACTTTGGTTTGCTGTGATAGTCAAGCAAAGAAACTAACCATTGATGGTGGAAGTCGCACGAATGTGGTTTCAACATTCACAGTTGAACGCCTCAAGCTTCCAACTAAACCACATCCACACCTATATAAGGTGGCTTGGATTTATAGCTCTACCATTCCAGTAATACATCAATGCAGTGCTTACATTGATTCTATATTTTGTGATGTTATTCCTATGCAAGTTACTCACATTCTTCTTAATAGACCCTGGCTCTATCAATCCAAAGAAAACTTGTTTTGAATCCAAATGGGTGCACCTTGACCTAAAGAAGTATGCAGAGAAAAAGCCTAAACAACAATTGCAAGGGGTAACAAATAATGTAGAGGAGGTAGTATTACAAAATTTGCAACTTGAAGCTTCAAACCATGATGCTAAAATTCTCAGATAGCAAGTGGATCAAGCTATACAACATTTATATAAGCTTCATGATCTTACAATAGAGGCTGAACTGTTAAGCCAACAACAAGACAAACCTCTGCTGCATGCCCTTCAACCAGAAAGTGGAAAGACTACAACTACCATCACAAAGGCTTACAGCAAAATCTGCTACCAGAAACTCCAAATCATGAAGCAAGAAAACTAGGATAGCAAATAGATGGGTCTTTTCTGCAAGTTGATGAACCAAAAAAAGAGGCGGAAAGCTTAAAATTACCATATCAAAAGCTAAAACATCAAAATTTGGTTGAACGTCATAAACCAAAAAAAAGCAATTGAGTACCCATAAAAAAAAAAGCAACCGAGTATTCTGGAGGCTCAATTCAGCAAGATAACATTGTTATGAGTAGTACACATGCATTGCTTGGAAAAGTAAAGATGAGATTTAACAAAAAGGAATTTGTAGACAGGTATATGGTTGGAGGAAATGTAGAACATGTAGTAAAACAAGAAGATATTGGAAAATTGGAAGGGACAAAAGGGTTCTAATTTATTGTTGAAGATACCAAAGAAGTTGGATTTTACATTGCCTCTAGGAAATATTCAAGAGATGGGCTTTGTAGTTTTTATTCAATTCATATACAAGTCCAAAAAATGCTTTCAAGTTTTTCTATTGTTGCTAGAAATAAAGAGGCAAAGTGGCAATTAAACAACTCATCATTTTTGTTACTAAGACCCTTTAAAACTCGAGGTCAAATTTTTTCCAACAAAGGGAGAATGACAGAGAATAGGAAGACAAAAAATTTCAAATTTAAGGGCTCGAGCTCAGAATTCTAGTCTAGATTTAAGATGGGATTTATTAGAGAAATTATAAAGTAATTTCAGCCCTTTTAGAGTTATAATTATAGGTGTTTAAAAAATGCAGATGCTAGTGTATTATTTTAAATAAGAGGGAATTCTGTAATTTTCAGCTTTGCAGGAAAATCTGTCCCAATTTCTTTAGTAATCTTTATTTTTAATTTTAAGTCATGTTTTGAGCCTGTGCTGGTCTAGGAAGAATTTATCTCTTTTTAGTTTAATTTTAGTTTAATTTAGGAGTCTAAATCCTTATAGGATGAAGACTAGTTTTAAAGTACTCTCTTAAAGGACTAGGAGTTGTTTGAGTCTATAAATATCTAGCATTGTAATGCCTCTAATTAAGCTTCATTATCAAATAAAAAAAATCATCAATTATGGTATTTCGAGTTTTATGATGCAATTCAATCCTAAATATGATGCCATAGGATCTAGGGTGTGATGTCCAAGAAAATTTAAGTGGGAAATTTAAACTATTTTCTTTTATTTTAAATTGAAGTTACTGTTCATCCATTTACTATTCAAAGCACCAAAACAGCCCATAACTCTCTATTATTGCTTAATTTCATTTCCCTAACCCATCCTTTTATAAACTCTAACCTTTCGCCTATAGTTTCTAACCATCCTAGCATTCATATAAACCTAAATTTATCCCTTTATAACCTACCCCCAACCTGTCCTGCTTCAGAACAATAGGAAATTCGGAAATAAAAAGTGTACAGGAAGAAAACTTGCAACCTGTTGTACAAGTTCGATAAAACAAATCCAGGAAATATGCATATAATCTTGGATGAATATAGATGGTAAGAATTATCACAAACACGTACATTTAGACGGAATTAAATGCCATGGGGATGTGAGAATGTAGTAACATAAACAGTGACCAATACCAAAAGTTTTACATAAAGAAATGAATATTAATGAAAAAAAAAAAAATGGAATTCTTTCTAACCTGCTGGCGAGCCGCTACAAGTTGTAATAGCTCATCTGCTTCTGAGAAATTCATAAACCACTGGCTTAGAGGATGATCTTTAGTGTCGCCTCTCTTCCTTTTACTTGCATCCTCAACTGGTACTATAAACACAAAAAAAGACACTAATTTATTCAAACTGAGATAAAGAGAAATCATTGCATAAATATGTTTAGAAAAACATACCAGGAGGAGGCAAAGTAAAACCAGCAGGTAATCTGGGTAAGGTTACAGCAGGATGACTCTGCACACGAGCGAAGAAACCCTCAGAAGGCTCAGGGAACACAATCTCGTCATATGATTCCACAACAACAGGCTTCTTGGTCGACATGGGGCCAGATTCATCCTCTGGGTACAACTTCAAATGATGATATCTGTGCGTAACTTAAAACTTAAATAGGCCAATACAGCTTCCGAATTTTCAACGTTTTATTACAATAGCGGATGTTGTTTGGTGTCATAGGTAAAGTCTTTGTGTTGCAGCCATAAAGCAGCAGGTTTGCGTTCTAAGGACAGATATTTCATGCAAAAAATGCGGACCTGAGAACTGTCCAGTTCTCGCTCTCAACTGCAATATGGAACCACAACACTTGTTTGTTGTGTGTGCATATGCATAGAAGAGCAGATAAATATTAGAGGCAGAGATATCTTCCTCTAAGGAAAATAAGAAATCTAACTGAAAGAAAAAAAAAATTGATGAGTAATGCTCTCCAATCACATAGAATATCAGCAAGGGGCTCCTTCAAATCTCTTTAAAGCAGAAATCCCATAACAAGGCCAATAAACTATCTTTCCCCATAACAACTGCAATGATAAACTTAGGTTTTTGAAGATTTGACCATCTCTCTAGTCAATTACTCCAATTAACAGAAAGTACCACTATATTGTAGAAGCCTTAAGCCTCTTTTCTGTGAATTTCTTGAAATTAAATTCAGAAAATTTTCTAGCATCCTTAAGCACAACTAATTGTCCTAAGAATTACCAACAGCCCATTCCAAACATATTAAAGTAGTGCTTTGTTAGATCTCTATACCTGCCATGGATCCTTGGTAGTGATTCTTTTGGGAATTGACAGGTTTTACTCAAACAAAATGTTAACCTTAAAATTTAATTTTCTAAAGAAAGGGTATGATGATTGGAATAAAAATATGATCCATAACAAGGATGCATAACACCCTATCAACTAAGTTCCAGAAAAAAAGATCATTCCAAGACAGAGAATATCAAAAGTAAGAAAATTTGAAATAGGTGAAATACGAACAGCAAGAATTTTATAAAGTGAAGGAAAAGACTTAGAAAACAAAAATGTAAGTATTTCCTTTCCAAGCAACTTCCAAAAGGCAAAAATGCGATAGCCATCTCCAACTTTATACTTTATAAATGAGATAAAGGAACGGGATATCTTTGAAATGAATTTCCAAAGGCTTGCATGAATAAAGTTAGCAGACAAGCTAACTATATATCATGGCCTCTCGTCAAATCCAGTGCAGGCCATTTTTTTAATATCTTATCTCAAAAGAGATGAGACTTTAAGAGAATTATATAAGCACTTCCCAACTAGAGAAATGTTCTTAGACACTAAGGTCTTGTTTAATTATGGAAAATATTTTCTATTTTCTTTTTCTAACTTTTATTTTCATTCCCCAATTTTCTATACTTTCATTTTTCAAATTGAAAGTTAAAAAACAAGAAAATATTGTAAGATTCTATTCTATTTAAAGTTTTCTCAATTTCTCCATTTGCATTTTTATCTTTAAGATTTCTTTTTTATATTAAATATATAATTATTATTTTCCATAAATATTTATATTTAAAGATAGTGGAAAACATTACAAAATAGTTTTCCTTGATATAATGCAATTTTAGAAAACTTGAAAATTTGTTTTTAAATTTTTCATGTAGAAATTTTTGATAACTAAATACTAAAATCTAATTTTTTATTTTCTATGAATAATTTTCTGGAAAACAATTTTTGTTTTCCACAACTAAACAAGACTTAAATTTTCAAGACTATCTTTTTGATTTGGGTATAAACACCACCTTGCAAAATAACAAGATGATTTCTCCTTTTTTTTTTTTTCTCCCATACCATATTTGTCATTAATTTTTCAAACTTAGCAACAACTACTAGAGGAATTTTAGGAAAGGAAAGAAAATATAGAGAACATTAAATACGCAAGCTTGAATAAGAGTGGTATGCTCATTAAGAGATAACAAAACCCAGTCTCACCCATTCGTCATTTAGAGATTTTGGCAGCCATAAGATCTCAAAATGCCTTCAGCCTAGGAATACAACCCAATGGAATCCCCCTAAGTAGGTTATAAGCCAATCTTATACCACAAAACTTACTAGAAAAACTATGTGATGAAAAAATTTCCAAATGCAAATTGATGACTAAATCACTTCTTTTATATATACTCTTGATGCCTAATGTCGTCTTAAATTTTGCAACTAAAATGCTCCTAAAACTATTCCTATCCTAAATGATATGGTGTCATTCATAGACGCCTTGTCAATATTGACATGTAGAATAGGACTATACTTATTCCTGTCCTATTAATTAGTTATCTATCATATTATGGAGAAAATTATTTAATAAACTCAACTCAACTTAGCCTTAATCTTAAAATTAATTGAGGTCAATTTTATGGATTCTTTATTTCCATTTTAAACGATTTTGGACGATATCTTTAGATAAATGTAATGTATCTAAATCATATTATATTCCTCTCCTCTAAGTTAGTTTAGATTTACTTCTTCTTTTCATCATCTCCTCTATCATAATGTGTTCAACATTCTTAACTGAAGCGTCCCTAGGTCTTTGCTTCACATGCCCAAACTATCTTAATCTCCATTCTTTCATCTTGTTCTCAATCGATTCAACTCTCACTTTATCTCTAATGTTTTTATTACGTATCTTATCCATTCTAATATAACTACACATCCATTTTAGCATCTTTATTTTGGCCACACTTATTTTCAATATATGTTATCCCTTTATCGTCCAACACTCACCATCATACAAAATAGTCGCTCGAATAGCCGTACAGTAGAATTGTCCTTTCAATTTATTGGGAATCTTACGGTCACAAAGAACTTCTATGGTTAGCCTCAATTTCAACCACCAAACTTTTATTCAATGGCTAACATTCTCTTCACAACCTCCATCTCGTTGGAGGATTGAGATTAGATATTTAAAATGGATACTTTGGGACAATGCCGCTTCATCAAAACTAACTTCCTCATTATCCTCACTTCGGCCTTAACTAAACTTGCAATGCATGTATTCCGTCTTGATTTTATTTAACCTAAAACCTTTGGACTCCAAAGTGTTCCTTTATAGCTCTAACTTTCTAGTAACTCCCACTTATGCCTTATCTACCAGTATGATATCGTCTGCAAATATCATGCACCATATGATTTTCTCTTGTATATATTTTGTTAATTCTTCCAAAACCAAAGCGAAGAGGTAAGGGCTCACTGCGAACCCTTGATGCAACTCAGCTGAAATAAGAAAGTTTCTTGAGTCTTCTCCAACTGTGCACACACTAATAGTCTCTCCTTCATACATGTCTTTCAAAACTTGTATGTACCCAATCGATATCCTCTTGCATTCTAACACTTACCATAAAACTTCTCTTGCGACTTTGTCATAAACTTTCTCCAAGTCAACGAAAACAATATGAAAGTCATTCCTCGTATCTTTGTATTTTTTTATTAGGCTTCTAATGAGAAACATTATTCCACCATCGATTTGGCATGAATCTGAATTGTTTGGCAGAGATAAATGCAACAGTATGTAAGCAATATTCTATAACTCTTTCCCACAACTTCAAAGTATGACACATTAGCTTAATTTCCCTGTAACTTGAGCAACTCTGAGTATCTCCCTTAAAGTATGGAAGCTATTCCTCCATTCATCTAGCATTTTCTTTGAAGTTAGGATTTTGTTAAACAATCTAATTAATCAAGCTACTCCTACATCCTCCAAATACTTGCATACTTCAATAGTTATTCCATCGGGGCCATAGGCTTTTCCAACTTTCATTCTCTTCAAAGGCTCAATGACCTTCGAGAATCTAATCTTTCTAGTAAATGTCACGTTCTTCTCTACAATCATGTGGTCTATGTGGATCATATTACCACATTGGCCATTATTAAGAAGTTTATCAAAGCAATTCTTCCACCTTTCTTTAATGTCATCATTCCCCAAAAAATTTTCCTCGTTATCCTTGATACACCTTATCTGATTGAGATCTCAACATTTCCTTTCTCTCGTCCACGCTAATTTGTAGAATCCTTTTCACCTTCTTCGTTTCAAGTTTCTCATATATCTTCTCAAAAGTCCGTGCTCTTGCTTGGCTTTCAACATTTTTTTCTTTTTTTGCATTATTGTATTACTCATAAGCCTCCTATTATCACCTTTTGTAAGTCTCTTGTGTCATTCCCTTTTACTTTTTACTCTCTTTTGTATTGTCTCACTCCACTACCACCTCTCCTTTGAAGGTGGACAATATCTTTTGGACTCTCCCAGAATTTTTCTAGGTATTTCTCTAATCCTTGAAATCATGTCTATCCACATATTATTGGCCCCCACATCCAATTTCCATGCTTGAGACATGAGGAATTTATTCTTAAATATCACTTGTTTTGCCGCTTTTAATTTCCACCATTTTATTCTAAATGTCGTACTTCTTCTACACCTCTTTATCCTTATCTTGATTTTATCTTGATTTTGACATCCAAAACTACCAACCAATGTTGATTTGTTAAAGTCTCTCCTATGATCACTTAGTAATCCTTGCATAGGGTTCGACTTGTCTTTCTTGTGAGAAGAAAATCAATTTGGCTTCTATTTTGCTTGAAAATCAATTTGGCTTCTATTTTGTTTACTTTTAAAAGTTATTAGATAAAATTCCATTTTTATAAAGTGAGTATTTGCTAAAATTAGATCATAAGTCATAACAAAATCAAGGATGCTTGCTCCTCCTCATTTCTCATATTGCGGCCAAAACCTACATCATAGATTTAAATCGCAGTTGCGGTCATTTTCACGGTCGTGTGTAACAGTAACGGGATCGTTGTGGCCATAACATAATGGCAACGGTCAATCGCTACGCAATTTTTTCGCCAAAAATTACAAAATGATAATTTTTGACACAAATCACTAAATTTAAAAGTTATAATTAATTAATAAGCATAATACTCTATTATATTAAAAAAAAATTATGATTTTACTATTAATTTTCAAATTGACTATTTATTTGTTTTAGTTGGTTATATAAAATCTTTAAGTTGAATTTTTTTTTAATTAAAAATATATAATAATTCATTTTTATAATTATACTCTATGTTAAGTAAAATAAAATTACTAGTTATTGTTGTTTAATAAAATTAAAATTAATAATGTAACATCCTAATTTTCAGTTGTTTAAAGATACGAGTGAATGAGTAAATATGTTTGAACATGTATGAGTACATATATTTGAACTTAAAAATTTTTATATACAAAAATTAAGTGTCTGGGCTCAAACATAAGACCAAAAGAAATTTTAACAACCCTTTTACCATCCAGCTACATTCATTTCAGTTGTAATCATATCACCTTGAATTATTTATATATAGCATCAGTTAACAATAATAATAAACATAAAGGAGAGAAGAAGCCAAGTCTCTCTTATATGTCAGTAAAAAAGAAATAATAAATAATAAATAATAGAAAAATAAAATGTTGGAATATTGCATCAATTACAGGCATGTTGCATGGATTTAAAATACGTAACGATAGTTTTGTACCAGAAAATCAGCTTGTCGTTACCGATATCACTGATAAATAATGGACAAAAAGAAAATGATTGAAAAACCGCCCTAACGACCGTTATATAACGGTAACGGCCGTTAAGGTCGTTATTTGCAAGTTTAACGGCTTACATTCATTAACAACTTTGTATTTTTTCTTTTTGTAGCAGAAATAGAAAGCTCTGCCTCCACACCTTATCTCCAAATATTTGCATTGAACAATTCTTCTTTGTACGTGGAATAAATTCTTCATGAAATATTGTTAAGAATGATCAAAATTTGCTTTGGTCTTCTCTAGATCAAGATATGTGATTTGGTAGCTGAGAAGGGTCTAGCTTGGAGCCCGCCATGCTTTTAAGAGCACCTCCCTTTTAGGGTTAGGAGGGGCAGCATACAAAAGAAAAGCAAGAGGCGGTGGCAGAATTGGTGGTTGGTGGCTGCAATTTCTTTTGTTTCTCTCTTTTTGGCATTCTCTCCTTTGTCTCTCTCACAATCTCTTTCTTTCTTTCTTATCCTTTTAATTTTTTTATTGTTTATTATTTATTTTTCTTTTTTACAGACATATAAGAGAGACTTGACTTATTCTCTCTTTTATTTTTATTATTATTGTTAACTGATGCTATGTATAAATAATTTAATGTGATATGATGACAAGTAAAATGAATGTGGCTAAATGGTAAAAGACTTACTAAAATTCCTTAGGGTCTTAGGTTCGAGCCAAGACACTTAATTTTTGTATATACAAATTGTAAGTTCAAATATATTTACACATACATGTTCAAACATATTTATTCATTTACTCGTATATTTAAGCCACTGAAAATTAGGATGTTATATTAATAATTTTAATTTTAATAAACAACAATAACTAGTAATTTTATTTTACTTAACATAGAGTATAATTATAGAAATGAATTATTTAATATTTTTAATTAAAAAATATTTCAACTTAAAGATTTTAAATAACCAACTAAACTAATAAATAGTTAATAGTAAAATCATAATTTTTTTAATATAATAGAGTATTATGTTTATTAATTAATTATAATTTTTAGATTATAACTTTTAAATTTAGTAATTTGTATCAAAAATTATCATCTTGTAATTTTTGTTGAAAAAATTGCGTAGCGATTGACCGTTACAGTTACATTATGACGACGACGACTTCGTTACCATTTCACACGACTGCGACTACGATTTAAATCTATGCAAGGGTGTAGGGCGTCCCCCAAATGCGACGCGCCATGTCTGCGCCCGAAGAGTTCCCACATCATGGACGAGTGTGGGTAAATAAATTAGTCCAGAGATCAAGTATAGATGTACTTCTAGGAAAGAAAACAGGAAGAATCAAGTTGAGAAGAAAATTAGAGTTGGAACTTAAAATATTGGGTCTCTAATAGGCAAGTTGATGAAACTTGTCAACACCATTGAGAGAAGAAAAGTTAATATGGCTTGCATCAAAGAGACGAAATGAGTAGCGGAAAAAAGTAAAGACATGGGTAATTCAGCCTACAAATCGTGATATTCAGGGAAGATGATGAACAAAAATGAAGTGGGTATCATTCTAGATAAGAAATTAAAAGATGCAGTGGTAGCCGAAAGAAGAGTAGGAGATAGGATTATCCATATTAAACTAGTTGTTGAAGGAGAAGTGATGAATGTAATTAGTGCATATGCTCTACAAATTGGATTAGATACATTATGCAAAGTATACCAAATGAAGATAATATTTTTATCAATGGCGACCTAAATGGACATGTAGGAAGTGATCAACAAGGTTATGAGAATGTGCATAGAGGTTTTGATTACAGTATGAGAAATGAGGAAAGCACAAATATTCTTGATTTTGCTCTGACTTATGATCTAATTCTAGCAAATACCCATTTTATAAAATGGGAATCTCATCTAGTGACTTTTAACAGTGGGCAAAATAGAAACTAAATTGACTTTCTTCTCATAAGAAAGACAAATCGAGCTATATGCAAGGATTGCAAAGTGATCCTGGGAGAGGCTTTAACAAGTCAACATAGGTTGATAGTTCTGAATATCAAAATCAGGACAAGGAGGTATAGAAGAAGTACGACATCTAAAATAAAGTGGTGGGAAATAAAAACAGTGAAGCAAGTAATGTTTAAGAATGAACTTCTCAAGGAGGAAACATGAAAATTGGACATGAAGACTAATGATATGTGGATAAATATGACTTCAAAGATTAGGGAAACAACTAGAAAAGTTCTGGAAGAGTTTAAAGGACATGATCCACCCTCAAAGTTAAGGTGGTGGAGTGAGGAAGTATAAAAGGAAGTGAAGAGTAAAAAGAAATGGCACAAGAGACTACCAAAATGTAATAATGGGGAGGCTCATGAGTAATACAAGAAAGCGAAAAAAAGAGGCTAAAAAGGCCGTGAGCCGAGTAAGAGCATGAGCTTTTGAGAAGATGTATGAGAAGCTTGGAACGAAAGAGGGTGAAAAGGATATCTATAGGTTAGCAAGGATGAAAAAGGAAACGTCAATATCTCAATCGGGTAAGGTGTATCAATGATAAAGGAAAAGTTTTAGTAAAAGATGAGGACATTAAGTAAAGGTAGATGAGTTATTTCGATGAACTTCTCAATGATGGCTAAGGCGATAACGTGTTCGACATAAACCACATGACTATAGAGAAGAATGTGACATTCACTAAAAGGATTAGAGTTTCGGAGGTTAAGAAGGTTTTGAATAGAATGAAAGTTAGGAAAGCATGCGGCCTTGATAGAATACCTATTGAAGTATTAAAGTGTCCGGATGATATAAGAGTAGTTTGATTGACTAGATTATTTAACAAAATCCAACTTCAAAGAAAATGCCAGATGAATGTAGGAGAAGCGTTTTGGTACCCATTTTTAAAAACAATGGAGACATTCAGAGTTGTTCAAACTACAAAGGAATTAAGCTAATGAGTCATACTTTGAGACTGTGGGAAAAAATTATAGAACATCACTTATGTGGTGTTACATTTATCTCTGCCAACTAATTTGGGTTCATGATAAGTCGATCATTAATGGAAGCAATCTTTCTTATTAGAAGCCTAATGTCGAAATATAGATGTGAGGAAAGACTTGCATATGGTTTTCATTGACTTGGAGAAGACTTATGACAAAGTTCCAAAAGAAGTTTTACAGTGAGTGTTAGAACGTAAAGAAATATCGATTAGATACATATAAGTTTTGAAGAACATATATAACGGAGCGATGACTAGTGTGCGCACAGTTGAAGAAGACTCAAGAGACTTTTCAATATCAGTTGAGTTACATCAAGGGTCCATAGTGAGCCCTTACTCATTCACTTTGGTTATGGATGAATTAACAAAACACATACAAGAGAAAATCTAATGGTGCATGATGTTTGTAGATGACATTGTAGTAGTAGATGAGACACAAGAGGGAGTTAATTGGAAGTTAGAGTTGTGGAGAAGTACTTTGTAGTCCAAGGGTTTTAGGTTAAGTAGGACCAAGACAGAGCACATACATTGCAAGTTTAGTGAAGGCTGAAGTGGGAATAATGAGAGAGTTAGTTTGGATAGAGTGATATTGTCCCAAAATACTCATTTTAAATACCTAGGCTCAATCCTCAAAGGAGATGGAGGATGTACAGAGGATATTAGGCATAGGATAAAAACTGGGTAGTTGAAATGGACACTTGCCACGGTAGTTCTATGTGACTGTAAAATTCCACTCAAGTTGAAAGATGAGTTCTACCGTACAACAATAAGACTTGTTATGATGTATGATAGCAAGTATTGGGCAATGAAAGGGCAACATATCTCTAAGATGCGTGTTGCTGAAATGAAATATTAAGATAAACGTGTGGACATACTAAAATGAATCACATTCGAAATGAATGTATTAGAGAAAAAGTTAGAGTAGCTGGCATTAAGGATAAATTTATAGAAAATAGGTTGAGATGGTTTGGACATGTGAATAATAGGCCTAGCGATGCACCGATTAGAAGAGTAGACCACATTAAGCTAGATGTTAAGAAAAAAGGTAGAGGTAAATCTAAATTAACTTGGGGGAGAGTGATTAAGGATAAGTTAGTTGTTCTAGATCTTTCTGCACACATAGCACATAAGCGCTTAGAATGAAAAAGAAGAATCCATATAGCCGATCCCAATTAATTTGAGACAAAGGCATAGTTGAGTTGAGTTTTTTTTTTTTTTTTTTTTTTTTAATAAAGGAAGGAAACAAAAAACATGAAGGATAAAGTATTGATTAAGGATAAGTTAGTTGTTCTAGATCTTTTTGCATACATAGCACATAAGCGCTTAGAATGAAAAAGAAGAATCCATATAGCCGACCCCAATTAATTTGAGACAAAGGCATAGTTGAGTTGAGTTTTTTTTTTTTTTTTTTTTAATAAAGGAAGGAAACAAAAAACATGAAGGATAAAGTATCTTCCAACAAAATCCAACACACAACTACAAGCAAAAACATAAATAAGACTTAATAGAAGTAATGCCTTCCAATTAAGTTGAATAACACTTAGACAGCCCCATGAGATCTATTGAGACTTAAGCCCATTGAAAATTTTAAAAAACCAACCTCATCCCTAAGAAAAGGACAAATAGCAAATGCAAGCATCTTTCTCCATCCAGATACTCCATAAGATTATAAAAAAAAAAACACAATTTCAAAGAATAAGAATCTTTTCCACATCCAAAACCTCCATACCTACCTAAGGTTCCTTAGAAAACACTTAGACAACAATTCCAAATAGCCAAAGCGACCTTATAATGCAAAAAGAAATAAGAAAGATAGTCACTATACTTACAATAGGTAAGACACCAATAAGAGGACAAGATCTTGTTAGGCATTAGTATTTGTGGCGTATCATTATTATTGACCTTTTAGAAAATTGCAAGCCGAACAAAAGCCTTGCCTTTGAGTGACACTTTAGTTTTCCAATTTTTGCTGAGTGAAAAAAGAAAAGTTATGAGAGGGCCATTAAGGGGAATATAAGGATTTGGAAGAAAAGTTACAACAAAAAATAAAGCACAAATCCTCTTATCTAACCCTAGGAAGCAAATAAACAGATTTAATAATGCAAGCAGTGAAGATAATTTCATCATCTCACTGTCATTGAGGTTTCTATCATTTTTAGTATCAAGGGTAATAAAGAGGAATTCCTATCATTTCTAGTCATAGCAGTTACAAAGAATTCTTGAAAGACTTCAAGAGAGGCATCCTTGACAATGTTCCAAGATCCCTCAATGCTTTTCAGAAGCTACCAAGACTAGGTGCCTTATCCTTGTCCTCTTAAAAAATTGCTCCTATAACCTCTTCCTCCTCAAAGGGTGTTTATAACTACATCATTGGAGATAAGGCATCAATCCAATTCAACAAACAAAGATCTAGAACCCATTTTTTCACCGTAAAACTCATTCTCAATCAGAGAACAATTAAATACATAAATAACTTTGTTAATATATGTTTAACTTAATCGATCAACTATAATGCAAATTATTTGGTTAGTGGGATAAGTCTTGTATAATGCAGCTTGATTTGGCGTTGGAAGATATTAGCAGTATCTTCCTAAAGAACATTCAATCATGTCTACTGTAAAAATACCACAGATTGAGTATTTGTTTAATAGTGTAAATAGTTTTTATCTTACCATGTTTTTTCATAAGTTTTATATAGTTAATAGTACATATTTCTGAATGCTAGTTTTGTGCTCCAAGAATACAAAGAATAATTGTGGACAATATTAGTTGAGAAATCTATAGTTTCTGAACTATTCCTAATTCTGACTAAAATCAATAATGAGTACAAGGAATGACCAATCATATTCATAATGCAGAATATTATATCGACTAAGAGTCACATTGTTTATATGTTTTTATCAATTTTTACACAGATTTCTATTATTTGCAGGGCATACTTTTTAATTCTTGCACAATACTAAAAGAATAGAAAGAATGATTAAGCACAAAAGTAGGCCAAATCTATGATTTTCAAAACATAGTAGCCAAAATTAAATCAAATAATAGACAAAGAAACTCACAAATTTAAGGGTTTATCACAAACATCACTGTGGAAATACAATGTGATGGCAATCTCAAATTCACCCCACCCTGCTTCCGATAACTCAAAAGGTGGTGACTCAACAACTCTTGTTGGATTATTGAAACTGGAATGCAGCTGAAAAACAGCTCGCTTTATCACTACTCCAAGATCCTCATTTGTGGCCCCGCGTACATACACTGTCCATTTATGTGACTGATACCTGATTAGGGAGTTAATTTGTAAATAGGATTTAATGAATAAACAGCAAGGACTTATTTAAATAACAATTAACAATTTACTCACTCGTTTGCCTTTTTGCCAAGCCAGAATGAGATGTTGCCGTAAACTATTGGAATGCTAATCTCCACATCTCTGAGCTTCTTATTCAGAATCTATAACAAAGTCATCAACAATGACATGATCAAAAATGAAAAAAAAAAAAAGAAAGACAGTTCCAAAACAAGGCCTCATGGATTCTATTCTAGCTATGCAAAAATTTTAATATTAATAGTGATTAAAATAATGGGGTAAAAGCTCAGATTTGACTACAAATCATGAAATCAAAGATGGACCACTGGCATTCAACATTCAAAAAGGAAAAAAAAAACAATCAACAGCAAAAAACTTTCAAAAGTAGCTTTAGTTTTGAGTAAACATTAAGTCTGAATTCCAATGAGAAAGACATAAACATTAAGTCCGAGAACTATGTAAACAAATCCCATAAAACAGCAACTATTAATCCATGAAAACAGAGCATTTCTGCCTTTTTTTTTTCAAAAGATTGCAATCAAGAAACAAGTCATTACTTTTCTGGATACCATTTTGTAAGGTCATTCTAGAGCTGGGTAAATATCAAAATCAAAATTAAAGCCAAATTTAAACTCACACTCTACACAAGTCGCATATAAACCAATGAAGCAATCTCAAAACAGGGTCTTTACATTGAGAATGATAAAAAGTGGTTCCAAAAAACAGTCTTGTGCATGTGGTAAACATTATTTTAGTGAATTAAGAGATGGGTAAATAATTACAATCTGAAACTGGTAGTTACCTTCTTTTCAGTGTCCTCGGGTTTGCCCATTTTGGTTCTCTGCGATTTGGGTGTGGTCCCACTAATTTCAGGCTGATCTTGACCGTTTCTTTTCGATGATGAACTATTTGTCATATCCTTGACACACTCTCTTTGCTGCATATGAATTTTGATTCAAAGAAATTAGGGTTTTTCTCTGCCAAATTACAGGGCCTGGTTTAGGGTTTGATGACAAATTATTGCCTACTTCTAGCTAGAACGAATCAGCGAACCAATCAGAGATAGACAGTGGAGGGTAATATCGTCAATAAAGAATTTATTGTGCCATTAAATGACTAAAAAGCCCTTAGTTTAAGGTCGCGGCAGTTTTGGCTTGTTTTTGTGCATGTGTTTGTAGTGTACTCCAACCAATTTCCTTTACCGTTATTTATAACGACTGTTTTAGTTTTGCGCATAACTGAAATTTGGCAGTTATAATACAACTCATTTGGAAAGACAAATGAGCTATTAAGATACCTTAACTAAAAAATTATATCATAAATTATTCTTAATTGGGAGTCATTGATGAGAAGGGATTGGGGAAAACTAGAATCCAATTCCTATAACGATGAATATAAGGGACTATTTAATGAAGTTCGATTTCTTTTGTAAACAAATCATAATTATGAATCAGAATAAAAGAATTTATTTCACTTATGAATAAAATATATAATGGGATTATTAGTATAAATCTAACACTCAGAATCTTTTTTCTGCACATCTTCTTTCCGAGAGAATATATATATATATATATATATAGCGATAATTTTTTTTTTTTTTTGCTTAATTTCTTGCATTTTAGTTGTTACTTTTCAGTAGAGTTTCATATTTGAAGTTTGAGTTGAAGAATAATAAACATAAGATTAACTAATTATATTTTTTAATTACCAAGTATCACTGGAGTAATAGTTTGACTGCAGAGTATCTTCCTTGTAATTTTAGAGATGAAAGTTCAAATTTTAACAATCCCCGTTTCCTTTAAAAATTTCCCAATGAACGTAGAAAAAAGAAAAAACTAATTACAGAGCAGAACACGAAAATCTGTAAGTCTATTGCATAATAACTTGCATCATAGACATCGAGGATGAAAAAGGTTGATTTTCATTCACTAATTACTGCACGAGTACCTTGAAAGGATTTAATTTTTATCTCATTTACAGGGTGCCCCATTCTCAAGCTTAGGTGAATATCTGAGAATTAACTATTAAAATATATATATATATAGCAGAATAATTAACATACCTCTTGATGATTCCACAATATTATCAAGTTTTGAATATGTCAAGTCTAAGTATAAATCACAATGAAAATACACCAATGTTCACAATCTTATTTACTTGCCAATAGTTTATGATTAAAGATAGAAGTAGTATTATTTTGCCTTCTTAATTAATATTTTTTTTCTACTCCTTCTCTTTCCCAACCATATGATATATATAGAGGATATATGGTTGTCTAGAAAGATTATATTGCTTCATGGTGACCATTGCCAATGATCGCATGGTTTCATAAAGAGCTACCAAGTAACTACTTTTATAGTTACTTAATTATTTTGATATGAGCATAGGGTTTGACCCGTCATGGATGCAATCCTTTTATTACTTCCAACATCTCCCACTCGCACCTGAAGGGTAAAACCCTTCTTGCAATATCAACTATAATCATAAACAATATGTTCATACTAGTAAACAGATCGTGCAACCTAACAAGCAAACCTACAATTGTGAGCTTATCGCTATGCATCTATTAGTAACAATATAGCAGCTTCAATCCATAAGTAAAATAATTAGAAATTAATTATTTGAGCTCGCAGTGCCCTAGACTTGTCCTTATAAACCATTGTAACATCTTTAATCCCTTAGAGAGCATGTTCTAATATTTTGGTAGTTTATTCATTAATCAAGTCATACTTCTTATAAGTGACAAGATTGGCCAGCCAATGAATACTCTAGACATAGTCTTCCTTTTTACTTGAAATTTATAATTCATACTTAGTTGTTTTTCTAGATATGTTCCATAGATCGAATCATTCACAATCATAGGTAACATGCTAAGATAACAAACACAAAGTATAAACTTTAAATTACAGTAAATAAGTATAAGGGTACCAATCATGAAGTTTTATCTTATCCTCATAAAAGTATCACACAGTGGAGAAGCAGGGATTCATTCTCCCACTACTTTGTTGGTCGAACAAGCACACATGGTATGAATCATGTGTTACAGTATTTTCTTTATTATTATGATATCATACTAAATACTGTACAGATCTAAGTTCAGTCGCAACTCAATTACGCCTAACTTGAGTTCTCTAAGTACTCCAAAATAGCAAGTTAACACTGAGAACTTTCATCTGGATTTCATAGGTTATTTGGATGGGGCAATCCAAATCGATTGTCATATATGCAAAACCTCATCTCATCGTCTTTTTTTAAGGTGACAATCTTAACATTATGTCTCATCTCTACTTGCTATCTCAGCGCTAGAGGCGATTACTTGTGTGAGTAAGTCAACCAAAAACCTATGTCACATCGATTTGTCGAGCTTAAATATATGATATGTATATAACATGAACATAAAGACACTAATTTGAAAATATAATAATCATTTGCATTCATAAGTATTGTACAATGCATATAAGCTTAATAGTATTTATCACAATCTACTATATTCTACGCAATCCAAGAGAATTCACATGGGCAAGAAAAAATCACTTGGAATAGGCTTAGTTAAAGGATCAGCTATCATTTGATGCGTAAAAATGTATTGTACAAATACTTCTCGTTTAGTAACTATATCTCTAACAAAGTTATATTTGGTATCAATATGTTTAGTTCTACTGTGATATTTGGGGTCTTTTGTGAAAGCAATTGCTGCTTGATTATCACAATAGATTGTAATGACTCCTTCACAGTCATTTTAAAAACCCAAATTTATAAAGAATCTCTTTAACCAAACAGCTTCTTGCATAGCAGCTGACACAGTCAATGAATTCAGCCTCCATGGTTGACAAAGCTATGCATGTCTGTTTCTTACTACTCCATGAGATGACGCCTTTATTGAGTAAGAAAGCATAACCAGAGGTGGATTTTTGTTGATTAAGGTCTCCTCCCCAATCTGTGTTTGAATAACCAACCAGTCGCATGTTTGACCCTTAATAACATAAGCAATAATTCATCATGCCTTTGAGATATCTTAAAATCCTTTTGACAGCTTTCCAATGTTCTCTTCCAAGATTTGATTGATACCGACTAACTAGTCCAACGGCAAAACGTATGTTTGGGCGTGTGCACATCATAGCATACATGAGACTTCCTACAGTACTAGCATATGAAACAGTGGACATTTCCTTTTGTTATTTTGGATTGGTAGGACACATGTTAAGACTCAAAGCCTTATGCTTGGACACTGGAGTATCGACAGGCTTACAATTACTCATATTGAAACGTTCTAGAATCTTTTGTATATAATTTTCTTGTGATAAAGCCAAAAATTTATTTGAACGATCTCTTTTAATTTTAACTCCCAATATGTAATCAGCCTCACCATATA
>CANXYC010247586.1:0-17622 GCA_948193065.1 Aleurites moluccanus | reverse complement strand
GATTAGTGTTTAGGTTGAAGAATACTAGCTTTTGGTATCAAGAAATGAAAGAAAATATTAAAGGATGGAAATCAAGGTGTTGGCCGAACCTAATGCAGCAATAATGGAGGTTTGGGCTGAAAATTTCTTAAGGAAGAAGATGAAAATTATGATAGTTATCCAAAAACAAAAGGCTTGATCCAATGGTTTAGGTTCCATAGTAATCTTTGTGAAACCTAGGAATCTAACCATCCATTCTTCTTACTTTAATCCTATTGGATAATCCAAAGTCAACTTAGATAGGTTAGACATACATTTGACACACCAAATCACAAACCAAAGGCAATGATTCCATACATTGAGCTTAGGTTAGCAACTTTGCAACCTACTCGTCTAACCATCCAATTTAAAGTCATTTGATTCAACGGTCGGATTTAATCAAGCCTAAACTAATACCATATGGTTGCACACACTTCATAACTCCATATTATAAAGGAAATGACCAAAATACCCTTAGTGCAACCGAAACACCAAAATCGCGCTATGTGCCGATAACGATTTTTCGACCGGAATTATTTCTTAAACTACTGCTCAAATAAATAAAATAAGGCCATTTTCAAGTCTTGAAATTATTTTCTCTCTTTAAATATGATATTAAATCTATAAAATTTTGACGGGCGAAAATTGACCATTTTGCCCCCAGTTCACCAAAAACTCAAAATTTACCGATTTAGTCCTAGCAGCCTCTAAACCATTTCTATGCCTAAAACTAATTCAAATGACATGCATAAATACCAATTCCATGCATAAATACCAATTCCATGCGTAAATACATATTAACAACACAATATAAAGAAATCAAAAATCTCTCCCCGAAGAACCATATAAAGAATAGGTTCAAGTTAGGCTGAGGTGTTACAGATATTTAGCTTTGGTAGAGGACTGAGATATAGTAGCTTGTTTCTTTGATCACTAAGAAATAAGTGATTGACCAAGTGATGATTGTGAAATATGTTATTAATATTAAGAGAAATTGTTAAAATTAATCCATCTAATGTTCTGATTATGTTTTATTTTTTCTTTGTTTTTGTTAGCTTTCTATTTTTATAGTTTGTTTCACGTTTTTTTTTTAGGTTTTTTGAAAGGTTTTTATGCAATTCAAGTAATTCAAAAGTTTAAATCATGCAGATAAAGTTGGAAGCAAAGAAGGATTGAAAAGTACTAAAAAGGGACAAAAAAGGCATGCACAACCATGCAAGTTCCAAGTGCATGGCTATGCTAAATAATTCTTCCTACCAAAGTTGCAATTTTCGCCAAGGATGAGAAGAATAAATGCACGACTGTGCACCTCTATAAGTTTTGCGATTTTGATTTCTTCCGTGCAATCGTGTCTGATTTGATCTCAAATTTAAATTCTTGAACTTCAAATTTTCTAGACTTCTAAGGACTTCATATGCCTTCTAAACCTAAATCCTATAGTTTATATATAGATTAGAATTATTACAAGTTAGATATCAAGGTTTCTCTATCAAAAATACTTTATAAATTTCTTAAAAAAAGTTTAGTAGTTTTTTCAAAGTTTTTACAAGAGAGAAATTCGATGTTGAAGACCTGGAGCTTCTCTCTATCCACACTCATTCAATAGTTCTTCCTTAAACTCTTATTCTTCATTATTACTTCAATTCAATAATAATTTAATTAATGTTTTCTTTGAATATATTTGTTGAATTAATTATTTTTCTTATTACCATGAGTAGATTATCTTCTTTAGGATTTAGATGTAATCACTTAATTTACCTATAATTATCTATGTTTGGTTGATTGAATTTTTGATTGTTGAAATTAATCTTTTATCTTAGTGCTTAAAGCTTGTGATTAACTAACTATTGATTATATGAATTATAGATATTGATTGAAGTAGCGAGAGTGAAAGTATAATATTAATTCATTGAAATAATTGACATAGAGTAGATAGTTGATGATGTTTTTTCGTAGGGAAAGGACCAGGCCGAGTATTTATCGTTCTTGTCTTAGCCGCGACGTCTAAAGCATATTTTCATTGATTTAAGATAATACCATTATGAATGCAAGCGACTTTAATGCCGAGAAAGTGCTTCAAAAGTCTCGAGATATTTTATGGAGAATTGGGTATGCAAATAATGTTTCAGAGCTACAATTGTGGCCTCATCATTACTAATGATGATGATATCATTGACAAAAATTGACATAGAATAGAATTTTGATTCTTTGTGGAGACAAAAAAGAGTATTTCTCGTGAGATTGATTAATTCCTATAGCCTTAAGTGAATTGCTGAACTTTTCAAACCAATTTTGAGAAGCTTGTTTCAATTTGCACAATAAGGATTTGTGAAGTAGACAAACTTTCATGCCACATATGCAATCACATTGTAGGAAAGTATTCTTGATATCTAGCTGATAGGATTGTCAATGGTGAGTAGCAACAAGAGCAAGAACAACTTTAACTGTCACCAATTTTATAATTGGGGAAAAGGTCTCATGGTAGCCAAGTCCCTTGACCTAAGTGAATCTTTTTGCTACTAATCATGCCTTATAACGCTCTATTATTCCATCAAGTTTATATTTGATTCTATAAACCTATTAGAACTAATTGCCTGCTTCCCAAAAGGTAACTCCTTAAAAGTCCAAGTGTTATTTTGTTCGAGAGAAAAACAAAACTCCTTGCTCATAGCTTTTTGCCATTGTTCTTGCTTAATGGCCTGTGAAAAAGAGATTGGCTCATTATGGGATGTGATGGCCGCTAAAAAGCTAGATGAGTTAGAGATTTACAACATAGAAAAATTAGAAGGAGAATATTTAATGTTTGAGTTGGATGAATAGTGAGAAGCTGGCTTAAGATCAATTGATAGAGGAATGACACATACATACTCATTGAGGTGTTTAGGTGTTTGTTGCTCATGCTGTGACTAGACATGTTCTTGTTCTTGTTTTTGTTCTAGTAATTGATTGTTTCAAAAATTATTACTATTGAAATTAGTGGGAGGCAGTGGGCTTGTGTTTATCTCATTTTGATGTGTGTTTATTGTTAGTAAGATGGGTGAAGAGGTATACGTAAACTAAGTTGGAGGAGATGAATTCAATATGATTTATATGCACTTCAATTATTAGAAGATATTGTTTAAAACCATTTAGAATGAAAATAAAAAATCTATATAGCTGACCCCAATTAATTTTGAGATTAAAATTGAGTTGAATAATTGATAATAATATCATAAAAAAATTAAAATTAATTTATAATTATTTTTAAAGTGAAAAACCTAAAACTAAAGAATTAAAATTATATTTGGATTGATGGAATTTGAATGAAAGATTTCAGAAAATTCATGGATTCTATCAAAATCCATTATTTTGTTAGTAAAAAAAAATAGTCAAAATTCATGGATTATCCAAAATCCATCATCCATCACAATTTTTAATTTTGAAAATTTTTAAAATCCCACATAAAAGGTGAAATTTTGAAAAATCTCTCATTTTAAAGTTGAATTCTTCTAAGATCCATTGCTCGATTTTGCATGTGTTGAAAGCAGGAAGTATGGATCTCCGTTCTGCTACCTTTGGTAGACTTATTAGCTGCGAAGCGGAGGTATTATTCAGTGGCGAATCTAGAGGGGGGCTAGGGGTAGTATTGACCCCCAAAACTTCTCTCTCTCTCTCTCTCTCTCTCTCTCTCTATATATATATATATATATATATTAATTGGTCTTCTAAATTTTTTAAATATATGTATATATATATATATGTAAATTTTTTAATTAGCCCCAAAAAAATTATATATAATTGATAGCACTAAAATTATATTTAAATTTTTAATTGACCCAAAAAAATTATATATAATTTATAATACTAAAATTTTCTATTAGTTTAATTTTAATCTTTTCTAATAGCTCTAAAATTATATGTAAATTTTTAATTGGCTTTAAAAAAAATTATATATAATTTATAATACTAAATTTTTTTATTAGTTTAACTCCACCCCTAACAAAATTTTATAATTATGCCCTTGGAATTATCTATTTCTTATCTTTAGTATTGGTCTACAACTCTTTATTTCAATTAAAAAGCAAGGACTAATATAACACCCCATAAAACACCTATTTGATCCATCTAGCGTACGACCACTCCTTTAGTCGGGATATATTTTGTATATCCCTCCTTTAGTCGATCGTACTTTCCTTGTTATTCGTAGCTTCGCTTCGCTCTGCTTGGAAGTTTCTAGCTGCGGAGTGATCTTCCTCTGTTTCGCAGTTAATAAGGCTATCGAAGGTAGCAGAGTCGAGCGCCCTGCTTCCTGTTTTTAGTATGTTAGCATGATTGACTAATTATTTTTTTATTATAAAAATATTATTAAAATTTATAAATTTTATTTTTATTTTAAATAAATGAAATTTTATAAATTTATAGAATAAAAAATTAAATTTTTAATTTTAAAAATTTTAATCCAAACGTAACCTAAGTTACAAAACTGCATCAAATTCCTTGATAGCATATCATATGAGATATGAGTAGTTTGAATTTATTTGCATAAAAAACAGAAGCCATAGAAAATCTTTGCTCATCTGGCAATATTTAATTCTCACAGATCATGTCCTCTTTGAGAGTCAGTGACCGACAAATATGGATGTAAAGCAAAGACATGCTCGTGGCTCTAAGCATATGCCTGATTAATTTTCGGTTAGTCAGTCTTTTCCTTTTTTTCTTTTATTTTAATTTTTCAAAATTAGTTTATTCGCAAGTTCGAGTTGGCATTCATGACGTTGACCCACCATTAATTTTGTTGTCTATTAAAATCAAAGAAAGGAAAAGTAAATCATTTTATAAAAACTAAAGAAAAGCATTATATAACATCACACTATTTTTTTAATATGATAGTTATAACATCACTATTCTGTATTTTTAAAAAGCATAAAAAATTGGGAAGCGTGACAGTACTGTTTCTATACTGAATTTATTGAAGAGTTTACTGTTATTAAGTTAAATATATGTCTCCAAGAGGTTTACAATTTAGATGCACCAAATCATTTGTTGGATCATGGTACTATTGATGGCTGTCAAACCCGAGAACTCATACTCTATCAATTTGGTTGTGGTGCTAACGACAAATTCACTGTTATTTAAATAAATTTGTTCCGCTCAAAGTAAAACAAAAATAAAAAATAAAAATTATCTGTTGAAATTCTAAATAAAATATTTTTAAATTGAAATAAATTTAATTTAATTTAAAAAAAATGAATATGACATAGAATTTAAAAATTAATATTTATTTATTTATTATGAGCCTTATAATTCATTATAATAAAAAATTAAGACTAATTATTTATTTACTAATAAAATAAAAATATTTAAAGTCTCGTTTAAATTTATGTATATCCAAATAATTCAAAATTTTAAGATCAGACTTCCTTTGCATCAGCAAGAGATTTATACAAGAGTTAAATATGTTTCCAAAGGGACATTGAACCATAGGTATAATAACTCTAACTTTAAGATAAAAACAATTATGTTTCTTCACAATTTTTATTTTCAGAATAGCTGAAAATAAGAGAAGTATTATAGCTATAACATTATGCTGTTGTTATATTGAATTTACTGAATAGCTTCATTATTGTTAATTTAAATATGTCTTCAAAAGGTTTGCAATTTAGGTGCGACAGATCATCTTATTGAATTTACTAATAACTTCACAAAGGCCTCTCGGCTATGTGACTGTTGCTCCTACTTCGACTTTTCCAATCCCTTTTATTTTATTTTATTTTTTATAAAAACAATAGTCTTTCATTTATAAAGAAAAAGAATATATCTCAAAAAAAAATAATTAAAAAAATTATAATTAAAATAAATATAAAATTAATTTTACTTTTAAATTTTATTAATCAAATTATCAGAACAATAATATTCAATTCAGCAACGGTATTGACATATCGACGAGAAACACGCTCCACTTAAAATTAATATCAAGTCGTTTAATAAATTTAATCGTTGAAAATAAAATGAAAATTCTTCTTCATATTGAAAAAATAAATAATTTTTCATAAATAATAACAATTTCAACTTTCGCAAATGAAAAATATATAAACAAAATAAATAAAAATAAAAATAAATAAAACCAAATCTAACATTAAAATCTTATTCAAAATAATAGCAAACAACTCAAGAAAAAACAGATAATACACTGTTTTCAGATAATCGACATTAAGTAAAAACGATAGTAAAGAAGGAGAAAAATAAAAAGCAATAGGGTAAAAGAAAAATAAGAGGGACAAAAAAAAAATAAGACGACGACTAGAATAAGAGACTATATTATTATTGTTATTATATAAATTCCTCTTATTATATATGCTGATTTTTGTTGAGAAATTATTCTATTGGTGTGACATTTATTTTTACATTGTAGAAGAATTATTTCCTAAATTAGAAAATTAAACTCCTATTAAGTTAAATATTCTCCAATAGATCTATCAGAAAAAATAAAGTTAAATATGTCTTTAAAGGAATTCGATAGAAATTTAAAAATTTAATTAAAATATTTTGAATTTGAATCTTATATTGAATAAAAGGATTTTATGAGAAATTACATATAATTTATCACTAAAATTGTAATGTTAAAAAGATTAAGTTATAGAATATTGATTAAAATTAGTGTGGCGCAACCAAAGGTTTTATTTATTTATTATTATTATCATTACAAGAAACTTTATTAAAGTATTATAACAATGTAGCATTTTACTCTAGATGTCACCGCTCTTTTCATCCTCTTTTTATTCCATCGTCTTTTGTTTTTTTTTCTCTCAATTATTGTCTTGTTTTTTTTCTCTCAATTATTGTCTTTGCTTGAAATTGATTACCTGAAAATAATATAATATTTATTTTGCCTGAGATTATTTATTATTATTTTAAATAAGATTTTAATATTAGATTTAGTTTTTATTTATTTATGTTATATTTATTTATATTTTTCACATGTAGAAGTTGAAATTATCTTTTTTTTTTTTTTTATGGAGATTTATTTATTTCTTCAATATGGAGAAGAGTTTTAATATAATTTTTAATAATCAGATTCATTAAACGACTTAATATCAATTTCAAGTGGAGCGTATTTCCCGCCGATCTGTCATTATAATTGCTAAGCTAAATATTATTGTTATAGTAACTTGATCAATAAAATTTAAGAGTAAAACTCATTTTATATTATTTTAATTATAATTTTTCAATTATTTTTTTTGAAATATATCATTTTTCTTCATGAATAAAATACTTATTTTTTATTTTAAAAAAAAAAATAGTGTGGTGCTATGCCAAAACTAAAAAGACTATTGTCATAATTTATTAAATATATTAAAATTTCTTTTACATAGTGTTTGACGCCCCGATTAAAAAATGGGGATAGACAAATTTAAAGTTTTGTTATAAATCAGACTTAAAATAAATTGGAAAAATATTTGAGTATTTGGATTTAATCGGTTTTTTAATATTGAGATAAATAATTATTTTTTTTAATGTTTGGATAAAATATATAATTAAAATATAAAAAAACTAAAAAGGATATCAAACTAAGAAAATAAAAATTATTATACTTTTTCAAATTGTTACCGTTAATCACTAATTAAAATTTCAATACCTGTGCAATAATTGATTTATGTTTGAAGTTTATTTTAATGACTTAAATAAATTAAACTTAGGTAAAAAAATATAATTGTGTTCATTAGAAAATGAAAATAAACCATACTTAAGAACTTATCAAACTAGAAACCAAAATTTTAGAAAACACAAATAAACAAAAGCAAAGCAAGATAAAAAAAGAAAATACCAAAAAAAAAAGAAGAAGAAAATACCCATAAAATAAAGAAGAAAAAAAACAGAAACTATAAATTATCAAATAATCTAACACAATATGAAGAAACTCTAGTGTAAAAACAGGTGTATTCAACGGATTTAAAAAGTAAAAATACATTAAATTAACGAGAACCCATAAAACCAAAAAAAGTAAAAATAGGAAGAAGAAGAAAAAGGAAAGGAAGACGAAAAAGCAAATGGTATTTTAGTCTAAAATAATTTCAAAAAATATAATTAAAAAATATGTTTTTAAAAATTAGAAAAAATAGTGGCCGAATTTTCACGTTTTGAGAATAAAAAATTGTCAATCGTGACTCTTAAATAAATACTAATATATTTCTATAAATTATGACGTGTATTTTTTAAGTGAAAAAATGACGATTTAGTTCTCCTATCTTGCAAACAAACACTCTCATATACTCTTCCCTTTCTTTCTCTCTCTCCATTATTATTTAGAGACTATTTTTATTTACTATCTTTTTTTTTTTAATACAAAATATCTACTATCTTTCTTATTATTTGTGTGATCATTTCTCTATCTCTATTATTATTTTAAATTGGTAATACAACTAATTTTTCTTTTTTTTTTTAAGAAAAAAAATTGATTGCAAATTGAACATCCTTTCATGTCTATAAAATAAAATTATTAGTGATTATAAGTACTAATTATTTATTTTATGAAAGGGTGTAAAGAGAACACATACTAATAATGCTAATTGGTATTTTGTAAAATAAATTTTATTTAGTTAATAATTATTATTATTTTAAAAGATATGTTAAAATTATAATTTTTTATAACACAATTTATTTGTGAATTACATTGCTTAAGAACATTTATAATTTACAATTGCGTGATAATTTATAATCTAATTGAAATAGTTTATAGAATAAATTGTGTGATAAAATTCTCTTTAAACCCTTTCATAAAATAAATAATTATTAATTATTAATCAATTTAAAGAAAGAGAGTAAAAAATATAAATTAGATGTATTATTATTTTAAAATAATAATAGAAAGAAATGGTCACATAAATAATAACAGAGAGATAAGATATTTTGTATTGAAAAAAAAAAAATAGAGTAAATAAAAATACTATAAATAACAATGGAGGAAAAAAAATAATAATATATACTTATTTGTCTAAAAAATATAAAATTATTTTATTTTACACGTAAATTAAAAAATATAGTTATTTTAATTTATTATATTATTTTTATCATTTTTTTTAAAATACCATTACATAAAATACTCATATTATATATTTTTTAATTATTTTTATTTTTTAATATTTATAATAATTAAATTTTTTACTTTAATTGATTGTTTTAATATTCCTATATAAGAATACTAAAAAATTATTATATTAAATTTATAATTTTAATATAAAAAAAAAATGAAAATATAATTATATATGTGATAATTTTAATGTGAATTAATAAATAATATATTTAATAATTACTTATTAAATTAATATTAAAAAAAATTATAATTTAATATGAATGAAAAAATATAATATAATTATTTATCAAATGAAAAAAATATATAAAAGAAAATTTCATACTTAATACGCTGTGACAATACTCTTTATTGCCTGTGCCAATAGCGTCACTCTTAAAATTATAAATAATATTGTTAAATGACTATTGCTAGATTTATGAGATTCAAATCTTATTGTCACTCAAAATATTCTAATAATGTATAAAAAAATCCTAATTATAAATTTCCCATGTTATCAAATCCATGGATATGGTAATGAATTTTAAGAGACAAATATATAAATTGAAGAGGAAAAAAAGGAGCAAAGTAGCAACCTCTCTTCCAAAAATTGAAACTCCCAACCAATTTCTCCATACCCTACCGAGTACCAACCAATCTCTATAGCCCCACACCCGTCCTTTTCACTCTCGTCCACCCTTGGGATTCCCTTACCTCCTCTCTCAATCTCCTCCGTAGATTCCTCTATCTCTCTCTTTCCTTCTGAAATTTCAACCGACAAATATCAAAATTTCAAAAGAAAGAATAAGAAAGGATCTTCAAAAATCAAAATTTCAAATTCTTAACACCAAAACAAGATGAAGAGCAACACAAACACAAAGCTAATTCTCCTTCACCCTTCAATCCAAAAATCACCTTCTTCGCATCGCCTTTGGTTCGTTTTTGTAGTTTCTTTCTTTACTTTAGCTTTCACTTTCACTCTCTTCTCCTCCACCATCTCCACTGTCACCACCGCCGGTTCCACTTCCGCCACTTCCCCTTCCTCCCTTCCACTATCTGTTGCAACTGCTTTACTCCACTATACTTCCACCTCTAACTCCACTACTCCTCACATGTCCTCTGCTGAACTATCTGCCATTGCCACTGTTCTCCATGACTGCTCTCCTTGCAACTTTCTCATTTTCGGCCTTACCCACGAGACCCTTTTATGGAAATCTCTCAACTTTCAAGGCCGGACAATTTTTCTCGACGAGAGCGAGTATTATGTTTCAAATTTTGAAAAGAACCACCCAGAAATTGAAGCCTATGATATACAATACACTACCAGAGTAAGCGAAATGGCAGAGCTTCTCTCTGTTACAAAATCCCAAATTAAAGACGAGTGTAGGCCTGTACAAAATTTATTGTTCTCTGATTGCAAATTGGGCATAAACGACATGCCGAATCACATCTATGAAATTTCCTGGGATATAATTCTGGTAGATGGGCCACGTGGGTATTTTGCAGCGGCGCCGGGGAGAATGTCGCCGATATTTACAGCGGCTGTGATGGCGAGAAGCAAGAGAAGAGGTGACAAGGAGACCCATGTATTTGTTCATGAGATTGATAGAGAAGTTGAGAGAATTTTCAGCGACGAGTTCTTGTGCGAAGAGAATTTAGTGGAGACCGTGGATTCACTGGGACATTTTGTGGTGGAGAAAATGGAAGTTAATAGCTTCGAATTTTGTGAAAATTCAACATCTTCATCTTCATCTTCATCGTCTTCGCCATTATCAACTGCAAAAATTGTATCATTATCATCTGGAGATGATGGTGGTGATGATTGAACTGGGTTTTGATCGTTCCTTGTATCATTTACATATATTTTTTTTTAACTTTTGTTTTTTTTTTTAATATCAAGATGTAATTTTTATAGGTCTAATCCCCTCAAAAGGTGTGTCCGAGGGAATGATGAAAAATCAAATGTGAATTTTATCTCAAAATGTACTTTGTTGTCTAATCCTGTTTGGTTGCTGAGAAAAGGTGGGAAAAATTTTAAAACAAATATTTGAGTATTAATAATAGGCCCCTTAATTTGGCTTAAGCCAAGGAATTAAACCTTAACGACAAATAATACCAAAATAACAAATTTAATTGTTTTTTATATTCCTTAATTAAAAAATTTTATCCTAAAAATGCCCCCAAAAAAATTACCCTTGTAAAAGAAAAAAAAGAGTAAAGAAATTGTGTCGGTGAGGTAAACTTTAGGTGGGAGACAAGCCGTACGCGCTCTATTGCTTGAGTACACTCAACGCGTTTCGTTATTGGCTTAGAAGCGCGTGCAGAAGGTTCTTTAGAATTTTTGTGGGATTGCTGATGGCAGAATATACACCCGCTAAAGAAAGGACTGAGCCCATAAATGTACCTTCAGTCTCTGTTTCTTTAGTACTGTCACGTGAAACACGTGACAAAAGCGCATGTCTCGGCATAAAGCAACAGCGGGAAAACTGAAAATGTGTCGGTTGCTAATGGAAGAAGGAAAAACGTGTCATTAGATTGAAGTTATTGGATGTACGTTTATTTGGTTGTCGTTTATAGATAAAAAAAAAAAAAAAAAAAAAAATATCTAGGGGATTAACCACTTGAAGTGGTGGTGAAGACATGCAGTACATCTACATGTTTTGATCATTCTAAAAAATAATCCGTTATCAATAATATCTAAAGCCCCATTTATATGTAAAAAATAATTTTTTATCTTTAAAAAAAATAATATTGATTATATTAGCAACGAAGACAAAAAATAATAGAATGAGGTATAAATATGTTGCATTAAAAATCACCATCTCATAATTTGTGTCTCTAAACGTCTCATCCACATCAATAGTTCTAAATGTATCATACCGCCAAAACTTTTGTTGATCGATTCATAAAAGTGCGCATTACAGAGCCCATTGCCATTCAATACAAATCAGGGCTCGATGTCCACGGGCCTCCATCGAAGCTTGGTGAACCAGCTTTGCCAAATGCGGGCAACAAAAATCAAGAGATCCAAATATGTTGCCTGATATGTGTCTAGGCTTGTTTAATGGTCTGAATTTAAATCACGATGGACAATGTTTGTTCAATGGTCTAAAGTTTGTCTCAAGCTGAGATATGTGACTGGGCTTGTTTGATAGTATGAGTTCCAATCCCCATGGCTGGAGAGGTGATTCGATGGTCTGGACTTGTATATTTATTAGAAAATATTTTTTTTAGATAATTTGATACCTATTTATTTATATAACAAATATATAAAAATTAAATTGAAAATTATTTGTATAGCAAAGATGTATTATTATATGTTTATTTTCTTAAATATTAATTACACGTCGAGATATTTCATTGTTTTCATTATTCCCTTTATTAATGTGTTTCTTTCTTTTTGAAAATTTTTATTAATTTATTTGTAAATTTTATAACAAAATTTATAATACTGACAGCTTGAAAACTAGATGTAAAAGTTTTAGTATTGAGTAGGTAAAAAAATTATTCTTTTAATTAGAATTTTATTACTATTTTAGTGAAATTTAAAATTTATAATTAAATTATTTGATTAATATTAATCTTATAGTTTAATAAAATTATGAATTTAAATTGTAATAATCATTTCATACAAAATTATCACAATAAAAAAATAATTAAAATTTAATTTTGGTTGGAATGAAAATTTTAGATATAAATGAAAGATATTTTAGTTTTTTGATAGGATTTTAATGATGAAATAGATAAGGGACTAATTATATTAATGAAATCAAAGCATAAGAATTAATTAGTGAATTTCTAAAAAATAAGGTCAAAATTATTAATTAGACTAAATCTTAAGAATTAAATAATAATTTATCCTAAAAAAAATTTACAATAAATTTTTTTTTTTTAATTTCAAAATTTAAAGGAGGCAAATGCCCCATCCTTAATGTGGCTCCGCCACTGGATTTTACTATTTCAATTATATTCTTTAAATTGTAATCAATAATCGGTAGTTATTTTGATGTGATCATGTAAGAAGGAGATTATGTAATATCTAAGTATTGATTTTAGTGTTTAGACAAAACGTCTTGAATTGTAATTAAGGACTATCAATTATTATAATTCTATAAGAAAGAGTTTGTATCCCTTAATAATATTTAAGTGATCGGTGTATCTCATGAAATATTAGTGCATTTTATGAAATATCTTAAATATGAACATTAATTCTTATTATTTAATTTCTATAATATAATCAACTACATGACAAAGCTTATAATCCATATTATTTAATAATGTTATATGAAATCCTTTTATCATAATTTTTTGGTGTGTCAATTCTTATTGGGGTGAATAAAAATTTAAATTTCTGATATAATTTCACACCATAAATACAATATATTATCAAATCAATGCAAGTAAGGCAAAGAGAAAAAGAGTAATTATAAACTTCTTAACTCTTTTTTATAATGGCTCAAAATAAACTCTTCTCCTACATCGATTTTTTCAAATCCACGACTTAGAATTCCACTAGTTCTTAGGATTGTGCTCAATTTTTATAATAGTTGAATTAAGATTTCACCCTAATTCTCCGAGATTTCTCCCAATATAATTGGTATGCGAGATTTTATCATAATTCTCTAGGTTTCGCACTAAAATAGTTCTATAAGATTTTGTCATAATTCACCAGGATTTCACCCAATATAATAACTTAATCGGAATTTCATCCACACTCAAGAATTACAAGAGATTTGAGGTTTTAAAATCTCTCAAGACTCCAAAAGAAGCTAATACAAGTATTGAAATTAAGTTCAATAGTTTTTACAAATGAACACGGTATATTCTAAATATAGAGTATAAATTAGAAGTTTAAGAAATTGAGTTGCAAACACTTTTGTCTCTTAGAATCACTCTATCTTCACTTAGGAATTTCACCCATATATAGCCCTTGACTTCAAACTAAAAAATATGGTCGTTTCTAAAGTGACAAATGATATTGTTCATGCTTACATCATCAAACAACCATTTAATGCTCTGCATATTTTGTTAATAATGACAGGTAATGATGGTAAATGTTTTGTAATGGTCGTTATTGATTAGCTATAACGCTGGTGAGCTTCTTGGTAACGTGGTAACTTTAGTCTCGGGTCTGCTCCATCATTTCATCCTTTAGATGGTAACGGTCATGAAAGAATGGTAACGTTCGTAAATTTTATCTATGTTCCAAATTCTTGAATTGACCATATTAACCTTTCTCACATCTTGAGTGCTACCCCAAATGAATCTTCTACAAGCATTTTCCACTTTATCATAAATATTGACTGGAAGAACGGTAGATTGCACAATATACAACCAAGGGAGAAATTAGAGAATTTTATTTAGGAAACCAAAATTAATAGAAGAAAAAAAAGGTTATAGTAACTAATTGTATTTTTTAATAAAAATATATTTTTAATTGAATAAGTTGTTATTGATCTTCCATATTTATTAGATTGAAATTAATTAAATAATTTTAATATTTGAAATTATTTACAAAAATTAAATTTTGGAAGGATCAATTAAAAATTTTGAATGACTAATTAAAAAATTAAGCTAATTATATAGATGCAATATAAATATATCCACGTGGGATTAGGGCGGACAAACATTTCTATGTAGGTTGGGGGGTCGTCCTCCCTTGGTTGCACCAATGTATACAATGACATAGCTGTTATTACTGATTGAGCAAAGTGATACGACCAGCAAATAAAAGATGCAAGGCATTCTATTAAGACAATCGATTGGAGACTTTATCAACAATAGATTGGTAAGTTTTCTTGGTAGCCCTTGAATGGAGAAGAGGAGCCCTAAATACTTACCGAAATTATACGACATTGCTTAAAAGCCCAATCCCAGACTAATATCTCTTGAGGTGGCTGACCACATTCTTAGAGAATATATTCTTATCATGGACATGCTGACCAATCACCAGAGCAAGCACAAAAATCATCCAAAATTGATGTCTCCTATTTGTTCTAAGAAACTTCTACAAATAAAAGTAAATCGTTAGCAAAAAACAATAATAAGGGGAAGACCATTAGTACTTTCTAAATTCTTTTATCAACAGCCTGCGTAATAGCATGAGCCAATCTCTCTATACACAAAATAAAGAGTTATGTAGAGAGAAGATCGCTATAGCAAATGCCTCTAGAAGGATGAAATTCCTCCGTTAATTCTCCATATTATAGAACTTGAATCGTGTAGGTAGCTAGTGACAAACTTCATAACAATTTCAATGAGAACACTTGGTAAGCTCACCTCAACTAGAGTGTCATAAATAAATTCCCATCTCTATTGATCATAAACTTTCTTAAGAACGATTTTGATTGCCATAACCTTCTTCCCCTTACGTTATGCTGCATGGTATGAATCACTTCCTGTGCCACAATGATATTATCCCTAATATGACGTCCAGGTATAAAATTGACTTGAGTAGGGCTAACAACAGTAGGCATGTTAATTTCACCCACGGTCTTTCAACTTATGGTCTGTGCATATTACGGTACTCCATCATCAAAACATCACTTGAAAATGCTCCAACTTTACCTATCAGTAACTTTAAAGTACTTCCATCTCCATTCTGTCTATTTTACTAACATTCATCTTACGTGGCTCAACAACTAAGGTTTTTTTTAATTTTTTTTTCATGTTAACTGCTCACACTACAAACTGCTTTGTAGTGTGCTGTGCAAGGATTGTTAGGGTCATTGTAACCAGAAGAGAAGCTGAAGCTCTCTCCTCTAATGTTTCCACTGTTACCTTTTATTGAAATATCAGAAGAATCCATAAAATTATTTCCCTTTCAACACAAATCTGTCATTTAAATCATGAAATTCAAAGCTCTACCTTCATATGAACTAATAATATACCTTTTTAATCAACCGTTCTTATTTTCTACCAGTAGTTTCTCTCTCTAACGTTACTCACAAACCTCTACCATTTCACCTATAAAATATCACTCTTTAACAATCAATTTGCTTCACTTCTCTCTCTTTCTAGTCATTTTCTCTATCCTCTACTGTCACAACCCACTCTATAGGGCTATGACGGTCCTAGGGCACGGGAATAATGTATACCAGTACCTCGAAGAACCCAAATTACAAGCTTCGTTTCATTTAACCATTTTGTGATATATAAATTTTTTTTTCAAAAACCCTTTAAGTTTACAGAAAATCGGACAGAGTTTCCCCTGTAATATTAACATTACCCAAATAGAAAACACAACTAAACACTTCCAATATCAATATCAAATCCCATCAACCTCCAAATACAACTCACAACACAATCATATAATAATTTCCTGCCATATTATTTATTCATATGCTAAAGTCATATAAGCTTACCATATCCGCTGCACCCCTGTTAAACAATGAATATAAACATACATTTATACCCATATCAAAATATCTTAACACATGACAACATATAATTACACATTTACATATCCACAAGACATAGTCAAAATGTTTATATACACGACTAATATCATGGAGTAATCTATACAACTCTAGAAAGGACTATACATCTGCTCCACGGCTGGGAATATATAAGTAGCCAGGATATCCGCTTCTCACTCTCCTTTCCTTGAAATGGTTTAACATGGTGGGGTGAGTACAAAATACTCGGTGGATTTATAAGCATAAGATGCATTACTAATTCGCCATATATATATATATATTGATATGAATGACATTACCAGATATAATGCTAATTTATCGGAGTGTAACAATTATAATTGTGATGGAAATTATCAGTGTGAATATATTCTTGTGATGACATTTATACATAATAAGATATGACAATGTAACGAAAGGCCCAAATGCATAAGGTAAACAGGATAGGGTCAAGTAACTTAGAAGAACTGTATTTCATCCACATCTCCATTTCCATATAAATGTCATAAGGAGGATCAATCCTTATGGATAGAGCCATATCCCTATCTCTAGCTAGGGCAAGTAATACCAGTGTGCACACCGTCGATGGAATTACTCGCTACACCATCGAAGTAGCCCTGTTAGGTTACCCTATGCAAATGTTCCAATATGATGAAAATGCAGCAAATATAACTCATTTGAGGTGCCAAATATCAAATATATCCATATGATCATATATAGAATCATTTAAGATTAACTTACAATTTTGGCCCGTCGGGCCCAGTTGCGCTGTCGCAACGACTTACCAAATTACGGGTCCGTTTCCCGTTTTTTAGTGACTTTCTGGTTTCACATGTTACCAATATGTGTAATGCCATTTAAACATCTAAGATACAAGTATATACATATACAAGATGATTGGGCTTGATTTGAGGTCAAACCAATTTATAGAATGATTTTTATGGTCGTTTTCATCATAGGTCAATTTATTCCATTTTTGCAGCCCCGGTTTTGGCCGATTGACACGTTTTAGGGGCAGTTTGGCCAATTTGGTCCAAAATCAATCCGATATAATTAAAAGTCATATAATATGATCAAATGCATGAACCTTAAATTAGGAATGCAAAAACATATTTATAACCCACCTCAAATGCAAAAGTTTCA
>CANXYC010247538.1:0-15560 GCA_948193065.1 Aleurites moluccanus | reverse complement strand
GCCTGTGACATAACTATCATGCCCGTGAAAAATTATTAAAACAAATTAAAATTAACTTAGAAATTTTTTTCACCGCCATGAAATTAACTTCACGCCCATGACATAACTATCATGTCCCCAAAGTAAAAAAAAAAAATCATTCACGCCCATAACATAACTATCACGCCCGTGAAAATCTATTGAAATAAATTAAAAATAACTCATAAACTTTGTTCACCCCGGTGAAATTTATTTCACCCCTGTGAAGAAATAAATTAAAACTAACTCATAAATTTTTTTCACCCCGGTGAAGAAACAAATTAAAATTAACTCAAAAACTTTTTTCACCGCGGTGAAAAAATAAATTAAAACTAACTTATAAACTTTCTTTACCCCGGTGAAGAAATAAATTAAAACTAACTCAGAAATTTTTTTCACCACGGTGAAATTAATTTCACCCCAGTGAAGAAAGTTCTTCACCACGGTGAAATTAATTTCACCCCGGCGAAAAAAATTATCATGCCTCCAAAGTAAAGATAATCATTTATGCCCGTGAAATAACTCTCACGCCCTAAAAAATTATTAAAATAAATTAAAACTAACTCAAAAACTTTCTTCAAAACCATGAAATAAAATTAACGCCCGTGACGAAATTTTTCTAAAAATTTATAAATTTTTGTGATATGTTGTAAATCCTCCAAAAAAAATTAAATTTAGAGCTTATAAAATTTAAAATTTCATAAAGTTATATGAATTTTTTTTAAGTCATTCGTTTACAAAATTAAAACATTACAAACACTTATATTATAAAAATTAGTGAACAATTTTAAAAATTTAATCATATTATGTGAATGACTTGATTTTACAAATAATAACAATACAAGTTTCAATATTATATGATTCACTAAGAATTATATACCTCAGATAAAAGATTAAAGAAAAAAATAAAATTTATGAAAATTTATTATCACATTAAAACTAAATTAAACACCTTAATGAATTAACAATATATTTATTATCACTTAACAATTAAGAAATAAATGAAAAATAAGTGAAAATTAGGTGAATTTGATTTTACAGATTAACATTTGCAACTCAAAGTAATATTTTTTTTTGTAAATAAGTGAAAAAATTTCAAAATGTTATAAAAATTAGTGATATTTTATAAAACCTCTACAGAACTAAATTTAGAGCTTATAAAATTTAAAATTTCCTAAAGATATATTTTTTTTTAAGTCATTCTTTTACAAAATTAAAACATTACAAACACTTATATTATAAAAATTAGTGAAAAAATTTAAAAATTTAATTATATTATGTGAATGACTTGATTTTAAAAATAATAATAATAATAATACAAGTTTCAATATTGTATTATTCACTAAAAATTATATAGATATGAAATAAAATATTAAAGAAAAAATAAAATTCATGAAAATTTATTATCACATTATAATCAAATTAAACACTATAATGAATTAAAAATATATTTATTATCACTTAACAATTAAGAAATAAATGACAAATAAGTGAAAATTAGGTGAATTTGATTTTACGGATTAACATTTGCACCACAAATAATAATTTTTTTTTTGTAAATAAGTGATAATTTTTTTCAAAATTTTATAAAAATTAGTGATATTTTCTAAATCTTTCACAAAAATAAATTTATTGGAAAAAAAATTTAAATTTTTTTAAAGATATATGATTTTTTTTTTTAAATCATTCATTTATAAATTAAAATACTAAAAACACTTATATTATAAAAATTATTGAAAAATTTTAAAAATTTGATCATTTGATTTTAAAAATTATTGTACCATAAATAATAATTATTTTGTAAATAAGTGATAATTTTTCCAAATTGGTGATATTTTGTAAAATAATTTTTTTACAAAATAATACATTAGGAATCTCAATATTTTATAAAAAAAAGTAATATTTTGTAAAATTTATGATATTTTATAAAATAAACTTTTTACAAAATAATACATTAGGAACTCTATTATTTTGTAAAAAAGAAGAATATTTTGTAAAAATGGCTAATATTTTATTAAATAAATTTTTTACAAAATAATACACTAAGAACCCTAATATTTTATAAAAAAGTGAAATTTTTTGTAAAAATTGCTTATATTTTGTAAATTAACGATTTATAAAATATTACACTAGCAACTCCAATATTTTATAAAAGGGGAGAATATTTTGTAAAAATGGCTGATATTTTGTAAATGAATGATTTACAAAATATTATACTAGAAATCTCAATATTTTATAAAAGAGGAGAATATTTTGTAAAAATTAATGATTTACAAAATATTACACTATGAACCCTAATATTTTGTAGAAATGAAGAATATTTTGTAAAAGTGGCTGATATTCTGTGAAATTGACGATTTACAAAATAATATGTTAGGAATCCCAATATTTTATAAAACTGTAGAATATTTTGTAAAAGTGACTGTTATTTTATAAAATTAACGATTTATAAAATAATATATTAGGAATCCCAATATTTTGTAAAAGTGGCTGATATTTTGTAAAAGTGGCTGATATTTTGTAAAATAAATGATTCTTAAAATAATACATTAGAAACCTCAATATTTTATAAAAATGAATAATATTTTGTAAAAGTGGTTGATATTTTGTAAAATTGACGATTTATAAAATAATATACTAGAAACCCCAATATTTTATAAAAATAGAGAATATTTTATAAAAGTGACTAATATTTTATAAAATGAACGATTTATAAAATAATATATTAGAAAATATTTAGTAAAAATGGAGAATATTTTAGAATATTTTGTAAAAGTGACTGATATTTTATAAAATGGACGATTTACAAAATAATATATTAAAAACCTCAATATTTTGTAAAAATTAATAATATTTTATAAAAATAGCTGATATTTTATAAATTCATCCATTTATTATTTATAATTTGCGACATTTATATTTTTATATTATTACTACTTTTTCAGTTAATAAAAAGATTTTAAATTATTATTTGACATTATAATTTGGGCAAAAATATCCTAAATTACAATTTGGGAAAAAATATTTTTTTCCTTTTTCCATATTATTACTAATTTTTTAATTTGATGAACAATATTTTTTTAATTTTTATATTTTATCTACTTTTTCATTAATAAAAAATAATCTAAATTATTGTTTCAAATCATAATTTTGACAAAAATATTCTAAATTACAATTTGGGGAAAATAATATATATATTTTTTATTTTTTAAACTACTAATATTTTTTATTTTCATAAAATAAATATTAAAAAATAAATTATATTATTAATTAATTTAATATTAACTTGTTTGAGCAGAAAATTAATAATTTTTAGAAGGAAATATAAATAAAACTTATCACTTGTTATTTCATTTTGATTATAATCAATCCATTATACTATTCTATCTACCTATGTGACAATGTACAATAGCTTTATGGAGAAGCGCCTTATTTATATTTCTAACTAATGGGTTATTCCTTCCATTTCCCAAGGTTGGCCACACAATGGCATATGTGCAGGTGCTTGTAACTGCTACAGAAAGCATGCTGGGCACTTCGGCTATTGTTAAGATAACATCTGTTGGACGGTGGTCTGTTTTTGTAGAAGTGATTCAGATTCTTAACCAAATGGATGAGAAAACAGTTTCTGCAGAAAATTTGCCAGGAGGAGACAAATCTTATCCCAGTTCTGATCTAGGTAAAACTTGTGTATGCACAAAATAGCCAAACGGAGACGGAACTATACATGAAAATTTGAGAGGCCAAATACTTACTAAAAAAAATTAGGTAACAGAGAATATAAGTAACTTTTTAATTTTAAGATATTATATTTATATTTTATACATTTATAAAAATATGTATAAAAGTATAGATAGAAAACAAAATAATTTAAAATTTTATGGACCCTTTAAAAAATATATAAAAAATATCAGGAAAAAAATAAATTTTTAATAATTTAGGGGTCATGCACCTCCACCCATCAAAGTAGTTCCATTTCAAGAGTAGAGCCTTTTGGACATGAGAGTTGTGGATGAAAAAATACTTTGGAAAAAAGTGTCATTTCGCCGATTGATATTCTGTTCAGTGGCGGATGTACAATCAGGTAAAGGGCATGTATCCTCACTTAATTTTAAAATTTTTTAAATATAAAATTATTATTTAGTTCTTATAATTTGTAAAATTAATAAAATGAACCTTTTATTTTAAAATTTTAAATTTTTAGTTTCTAGTAAAGTATTATTTAATCATATATTATTTTTTTTGACCCTTTAATTTTTAAAATCTTTTAAGAAAAATTATTATTTAATCTATGAATTTACTAAAATTAATAAAATATTTTTTATTTTGAAAAATTAATTTTTTAGTATCTAATTTGTAATTTTTCTTCTTAAAAATTTTATATCCTTTCCTTAACGTGAGGAAGTACCCATGATGAGGAATAATATTCAGGCCCAAGGGCCAGGACTAAAAATAATAGATTTAGACCTTTTATGGAGTTTCACTTATAAGAGTCGAGACTCGCCCAGAATTCTCATACCCAAAAGAAGCTTCGCCTAGAATGCATGTTTGCTAGGAGTTGAGAGTCCAGTCTCACCCATAATAATGAAGAAGGCCTCTTTGCCTATATTGTTATGAAAGTTCATCTCAAAGAGATTCGATATGAAATTAAGAGTGAACTAAGAAAGTATAGATTAGACACACTTCATATCTCTTTTCATTAAATGTTATTAATACAACACCACGCCTTGGGATAGCATCAGTTCAAGTTTGATATATAGGCCATCATTTATTATGCAGACAATCTTTCAATGAGCTACACACCGTAAAAAAATTTGATAACTTATCACGCAAGCTGATAAGGTGACCTTACAACTCTGACACAATCATTTTCCAAATTACAGTCCAATAAACAGTTGACAAGTGATACAGCCGTTATGTTATTATAGTGATATTAATCTTTATAAATACAGGTAAACTCATTTATTAAGGAGATTCTTCTTCTCTCACAAACTGTTATTTTACTTATTTTTTATTCATTTAAGATTCCATTAAAGTTTTACAAAGCTACAGCCTAATTGTGAGGAAGTACTCCTAAAAAATTCTGCTGGATGATCGAAATAGAAGAAGCATGATTGCACGGTTGTTACGAAAACGAAATAATCAAGAGCACAAAAAGGGGGAGAATGAAATTGCCATGGGATCCATTAAAAAGCAAGAACGGGGCAGAGGAACCTTGAGCATGTGGAGTGCTGTTGATAGGGCTCTAATAGGAGTAATTGTTGTCAGATTTTTGACAATTGTAGCTGTACTAATACATCATGGCTTTAGGACTATTTCATCCAAGTGAACTACATCTGTTGTATTATCCACTTTTTCCAAAGGGAATTTTTTATGCAAGATTCTAAAAGTAAAACTGATCCTAAAATTGTATTTTCTAAAAAAATATATATATATTTTGTTTAGAGAGGCCACGATTGTGCTTTGGATATGAGTTTTAAGGAATCATCTACTGTACTCATTCTGCTTTTTCTACAATGATTTATTTCTGTTAAACATTGAAGCTTGTTCTTGTAAATTCAGTGTACTGCTTTGCACACTGTGCATACATTGCTTTTTTTATGGCCTACCTTCTGGCAATGATAACATACACACAATATGATTGATTACTCAAACAATATTACAGAGCATAGAATTAAAAACCAAAAAGAATGGTGAGGTTTAATACACGAGATTCATAAAGGTAGGATATGCATATTTAGCCAAAGTGAGATTCTTTTTCAGGTTGGAGCAGAAGATAGGACAGGTACGTCAGTACATTGTTGCTTTCTTTTTTGTCTTCTGCTGATACTGATACAATACTGAAGCAGACATTTATTTACTTATGCTTCCTTGACAATAATTAAGCAAATGAATGGTTTGTTTATAATTTGCAGCTCATAGTAGCATATCTGATTTGGATGGTAATCTCTTGAAGAAGTTGACAGGTGCAGATGGCATCTTGCTTCTGAACCGGGGATGTCGCAGTAGGTAGAGTCCAACCAGTACTGCCACAACCTGGAATGGAGTAATGTAAATGAACACAGCCCAGATCAAGGAAAAGATTATGAAGATGGCAGTAGCTCTTGGATCTCGCCAACTCAGTATTGCTTGAGCTCTTTCTCCTTGGCTTGCTAAATCCCCAACGACAGTCTGCACTCTACCTGCAACACTTCTCAGCCTATCATACCTCATCCTCACAATATCAGCTGGTCGCCCAGTTGGGAATGTATCGAATTCCTCATCAAGCTCATCTGGGTGCACATTATCAGCTTGCGAAAGTCGAATATCCATATGAGGTGGGTGTCTTGGCCTGAACCTATAGTTCCATATCCCAATCACAAACAGGTAGAGGAAGATTGTGGGAAGTATCAATTCTGGATAGCAGACTAGCATCAAGAACAACACATGTGCAAGACAGGTTGTTACAGGGTTTCTCCAGGTGCATATATCATTAAACCGTTTACAGACAGCTGCAATCCCTGAAAGCAGCAACATTATCCGGCCGAAATTGGCTTTGCTTCTTCTCAAGTTCCACATATGGTAATCCACATCCAACATATACTCCACAGTTTCACGTCTGAGTGGTGGCTCTGCTCTTCCCAGCCTTGCTGAAACTATCTGCATCGCTTGGTGGCGAAGCCAATCATTATGCCTAACAGAAATTGGTTGAAGATAGTGCATTTTGGGAAGCAGTGGCTTGCCATATTGAGTGACCATATTAGCCCACGCTGTGCAAGTAAACCTTAATGCCAAATGAATCTCTCCATTCTTCTTTAATCCAGAGGGTGTAAGAACTAGCAGAGGATAATAATGAGTATATATTTTATCAGTTTCTAAAGTTGAAAGGCGAATTCTCACCTTCCCAATTCTCTGATCTCTTGCATCCTCTTTGCTTCCATTAATATGACAATTGTCAAAAACACCAACGGTGATCACAGTGCAAGGATCATGAACATCCCAAGTGTACTGCTCGTTCCAACGAGGATTCATGTTATCAAGCAATGTTCTGGTTCGAACCCATTTGTTGCCATACTTAGCCACACAATATGCATCAGTAGTCCTGCCATCTTTGATCTTCATAGGCAGCAGATTTCTAGCACTCAGAATCCCGAGTTCAAGAATTCCAATTCTTTCCTTCCTCAAGAACTTCGATGAAGGCTGCAAATCACTGCTAAAAGGTGTAGACTCGTCAAGAACATGATACCCTGTCTCTAAACAAAGACACAGTAAAATCTTGCTAGAAAATTTTTCTTTCTTCTTCTCATGACCTTCCTCTTCTGCTAATGAAGGCTTGAAGAGACTAAACCATCGAGGATCTGGGAGTTTTGCAGTTTCTCTTCTTGGAGGGGCATCTCTAACTGGTATTATCACTCTCCCCATAATCTCATCTTTGCCAGGACCAATCCTATCCTCAACAGTCACAATAATAAGATCCTCAAAAGGCTCAGAAGCAACAAACATAATTTCTTCATTCCAAACTGGATTGATACTTCGCATTGGCGAAGGTTTTGTGACTCTTCCCTGATTCCCAAGTTGAACTTTCACATAAATATCTGGTACTCGACCCTTTTCTGATGGGAAAAGATCTTGACCTTCAATAACAAGAACTCTAAGGTAATACAATTTAGGTGAAAAATACACCTTTGATCTCGTATTAGAAAGATTTGTATGACCAATATCATGAGCATCACTATGCCATGCTTCAGGAAATGATTCATCAGCTTGTGTTCCCATCCAAACAGCAAGCATAATTTCTCCTTTATTACTCTTATCACCCTTCTTATCCTCCAATTTATACCATTGTGGAGCTAATGGACTATCAGGCGGAACGCGATGAGGAGCTTCTGATAGATCATAAAGCACTCTACCCACAAAATCATCCTGCACAAGATCCTTATCTTTCACAGTAACTTCAAGCAAATTGGCCTGTAATCTATCTTTTGAGAAAGCAAAAATTTGATTCCAAACAGGGTTTTGGTTCTTCTCCAAATGCTTAGTCCTTCCTTTATAATTCCCAAGTTTCACTTCCACATATGGATCAAGACTTCCTGAAACATCCATTACAGGAAGATTTCTGGCCTTAACAACACTGACATATAAATAATGCATTTGCTCCACCAAATCATAAGTACTTGCAGTTTTATCTCCGCCTCTGTATCGCATAAGAGCAGCCACCGGAGGCCGGGTCTCCACCAGCACAAAATCTGGATTCTGCTTAGGTATTTGCATATGCGTTAAAGTAACTGGCCCTGCTCTAGCAAAATCAGTTCTTGCCTGCATTGTAGGTGCTTTTTCTTTCATAAGATGGGTTTCAAAGCCAAACCCAGAAGCCATCATCGGAGGTGGAGCAGCAGCAGGAACAAAGGAAGGAGCAGGAGCAGGAGCAGGAGCAGGGGCAGGAGCAGGAGCAGGAGCAGGGGCAGGAACAGAGCCACCAGTTCCAATAGAGTGAAAAGTCCTCACCTCTTTTTCTTTCTTTTTCTTGATCTTCTTTTCCCCACTACCATCATCACCACCACCACCACCAAAAATATCTTCTAGAATTTTGTTGGTGTTGATTTCTTTAAGAGGAGTTTCATTTTCAAGATCTGTAGATCCTTGCGGCGGTGGTGCAGGAGAAGAGTGATAGTTTCCATCAAGAATTGCATAAATCTTTAAAGCTATATCACCTTTGATATTTGAAAAAATACCACGCTTTTCAAGTGGGAATCGTTGAACATTAGCTTCAGACTCAAATAAAGGAACAGAGACCCCGGAAATTCTAACACGGCCAAGAAAATTCTTGTCATGACCACCTCCTTCATCTTTTTTATCATGATAAAGAAAAACTTCAATAGTCTTGTTGGGAAGATCTCTCGGGTTATTTAAATTAAAAACAAGCTTTTCATTCCAAAAAGGGTTAAGGTCTTTGGGTTTTGTTTGAGTTCTTTGTCTTTGCTCATCAAAATCTACTTGTACAAAAGGATTTGCAGAGCCTTGACCATCTCTGGGCATAAGGTCACTTGCTTCAAGAACTTCTACAACTAATTTGGTCATGGTGGTGGTAGTTTTGGTGTCTTTCCTGGAAGCTAAAAAAAAATAAAAGATAAAAAAAAGAGAGAGGTGTGGTGGGTATAGTGAAAAGAGTAGAATTCAAGAAGAAGACAGAAAATGGTGGTAGGAGAAAGAAGGATAGGTGGAAAGAAGAGTGGAGAGTGTGAAGATGATGAGGTGCTCATTTTGGAGTACGAAGACAGAAACATATACAATAAGAGAGAGAAAGCTGTGTGAAGGTGGTCACCTTAAGTTGTATAAGATTTGATCGAGGGATATTCTGATGGTACATTTGTGTTATTGAGTGAGACTGTGGAGTCTATTTTTAAAACTTTATTAAATTCATTTTTTTAGTTCCATAAAAATATATCATTAATTTTCATTTTCGTTTTCATTTACATTTTCATTTTATCAGTTAGTATCCAGACCAGATTAATGTCTAAATAAATTAATTGAATTTGGAGTCTTCCAATCTTATTTTTATACAGAGATTATTTAAATTTATTTTTCGTTTAATATGAATCATAAAATTTATTTATTTATAATTGATATCAATATATAGGTATAAATTTATGCAAACCAAAAATAAAAGTAAAATTTATTGAAATTGAAGAAAATAAAGAAAGAAAAATATGTTTCTTGTGATCTAACAAAAAACAAAGAATTCTCATAAGGTGCAAATTAAAGATCATTTAGTGTTTTTTTTTTTTTCTTTCTTCTGAAATGTATTGTAGTTGTGGGGTTTTGAAGAGAGATAATGCTTAGATGGGAAGAGAAGAATAGGGAAATTAATTATAGGGTTGAAAGTGATCTCTTCATTCATGAAACGAATAAAGTTTTTCTAAAAGCAAACTGCCCTTTTAATAGGATCTCTCCTTTTCAAGGAATTAGGCGAATCCACGATTAATATAACTGTAGAGGTCCAGTCATTTTTGCCTAAAAGGTCAGCAATTTCATAAATTCTTCTTTTACTTAGCAAATGGGATAGGTAGATGATTCCTCTTTTTTATAAACAATACGGCTAAAAAAAAATCGAATTAATTAAATAATTTAATTTAATTTAATTTTTTTAATAAATTTTAATCGAATTAATTATAATTTTTTTTTCATAAAATAATTCAATACACTAAATTTTTTTTAACTTTTTAAAAATACACTAACTCCCTTTAATAAATGTCATAATATACAATTAGACCATTCCGTTCAATTTTACCATTAGTCAATTATAAGTCAATCTTATAAGTATAGTAAAAAAATAGAAATATCATTATTTTTTAATTTTAATTAATTACATTTTATTTTTACTTAAAAAATTTTTTAAACTTAAAAAATATATTTTCATATTTTTGATAAATTTGAAAATAAAAATATTTTTTAAAAATATTTAAAAAATATTTTTATTTTATTTTTTAAAAAATAACAAATAAAAAATAAAAATAGTTTTTAGAAAATATTTTTTACTTTTTATTTTTAAATTTATCAAAAATATTAAAATAAATTTTTTATTTGTATAATAATTTAATTTCTTCTTAAATTATTTTTTAAAATAAAAAATAACAAATAAAAAATATTTTTAAAAAAATATTTTTATTTATCTTTTATTTTAAAATTTGTGAAAAATATGAAAATAAATTTTTTAATCTTAAAAAAAAATAAAAATAAAAATATAATGTAATTAATTAAAAATAAATGGTAAGAATATTTTTATCTTTTTATTATTTTTGTAAGGTTAACTAATGGCAAAATTAGATGGAATGAACTAATAGTATATTATAAGTATATTTTTAAAACATTAGAAGAAATTTAGTGTATTGAATTATTTTACAGGGATAAAATTATAATTAACTCATTTTAATTTATTTAATTTAATTTAATTTTTTTAAAATATATATATATAACAGCATTTATCATGTCAGTGTCAATAAATATTTTATTTTTCTTGTACATATGAAGTTGATTTAGTGGTGCTTCATTATTATTATTATTATTATTATTATTATTATTATTTATCAACCATGACTGGTGCGGTTTGATTGTAATAAAAAAAATAACAATATTTACATATTTTTATAAATTTATACTTATTATTAGTTATTATTTATAAAAAAAAAATTAATACTATAAAATATAATTTTTTATTATTATAGTGAAATTACATAAAATTCAATTATTTTAAGAAGGAAAATTGTTGTAGATTATAAGAATGGAAAGGGAAAAATAAGAGAGCTCAAGCTCTTAATCATTGAAATTAGAAGACATATATGCATCATCTAATCATTGGTTCATTGATCTAAGAGCACCTGTTAATATATGTATATTATCTTTAATCATAACCAAAATCCTAATTGAATCTTCAGGATTACTTCAGTGTGATTAATGATTTTGCTATACATTCACTTTATTTTTATTTAAATCTTTATGTCAAACTAAAAAAAAATTAATTAATTAATTAGACTTCTGTTATTTATGTACTGATCATTTTTTAAAGAAAAAAAAATCAAATTAAATAAATATATAAAGTAATTTATTAATTTTGCTTGATAATTTGAGTAATTTGAAAAAAAACGTAGGTTATATTAGAATTTATTTAAATTATCAAGTGAGAATTGAATCATATTAGTTATTATTGAAAGTGAATATTAAAATATAAAAATATCACCATAAATATTAAAATATAAATAAATAAATAATTAAATTATATTGACTTAATTTAAATTTTTGTAGTCAAGGTGATTTAATAAAAATTATTATAAAATAATTTATATTTTTTTTAAATTACCTAAATTGTTCATAATTACCAAACAAAGCTAATAATTTTTTTTAATATATATTTTAAAAAAAATATTATATACAATATAAATACTAAACATAAAATATATTAAATATGTTACGTATTAAATTAATAATTATATTATATAACTCAATATTACTAAAATAAATTTAAAAATTAAATATGCGAACTCATAACAACTGGTTGGCCAAACTAAATAAATAGCTAAGCAAACTTGTTAAATATAGACATTCATAATTTAGCTGTCTTAAATGCTAAGCTATGTGTTGAAACCATTTCCAAACAAAAATCTATTATTATGCATATAATAATGCCTTACTAGTTAGAATTGCATGGACCAACATATATAATACATATTCTTTTTTTGCCCCCTTTTTCTTTTCTTTTTTCTCTTTCTGTTTGTTTGTTTGATGGCATTATTTTAAGGGCATCTTTAGAAGATATGGCCAAAGGTGGCCTCAACTTTTCTCAAAGTTGTGCATATGGTAATGGAACAATCCATGGATAGAGTTTTAGGTAATGGTTTGCATCTAAACAATTCAATATCTACAAGATGCAATACTAGTACATACACCTACTAGTCTCAAAGGAGATGAATATTTTCTTGTAGGGATCTAGAAATTTTATTCAATAAAGAAAATTTTTTGTTTATATTGAAAATAATTTAAAAAATATTTTTTATTATAAAATAATCATACAAATAAATAAATAAATTCAGCATAATAATGCATATATTTTCATAATTATATTAATGAATTTTTATACTTTGAAAAGTTATATTATATTATCCATATTACAAAAAAAAATTATTTAAGTTATAATTCTATAATTAAATATTCACTTAATTTATTTATATTAAATAGGTGAAGAAATTTCTATATAATTTTCATGGAGCAGGGCTACAACATTTTAGCATGTGAAATTAGTATCTTTTGGAAGTTATTAGATGAGATATTTATACTTTAACGACAATTGAGATCAAGCCACGTGCACTCAATTGTTTGGTAGTTATACAAAGTGGTACCAATAGTTACTAATCATATTATACTCATTTAATTTATTAAAATAAGTTTAATAACTATGGTATACTATTTAATCATGGTTAATTAATGCAGTGCCGATTTTCAAAAAATAAAAATCCAGTAATTGTAGTTTTAATTAAATTTTATAGAATTTTAGTATAGATTTGAAATAACAATTTTTAAAAGCTAACTTGTTAATATTAAAGAGGTTGTTTTTATATTAAATTCATAATTTTTATTTTTAATCATTATGTAATTTTTTCACTTTTATTTTTATTTTTATATTCAAACACAATTAGGTAATTTTATTTTAAAGATTAATTATCACTTGATAAGTAGCTGGCATTTTAATTTTTGTATTTTAACTCTCTTCTTAAGTGATAATTTAATAATTTCATTTTTTTTTAAAATTAATTATCACTTAACAAGTAGGTAATTTTTTTTTATTTGATTTTATTGGGAAAGTTTTTATTTTTTGTTTTTTTTTTTATTTATACTTATTTTGATACTGTATAGAATTTTAGCATAAATTTAGAATAATTAATCTTAAAAATTAATTTGTTAATATTAGAGAATTCATTTTTATATTAAATTTGATACTGTATAGAATTTTAGCATAAATTTAGGATAATTAATTTTAAAAATTAATTTGTTAATATTAGAGAATTCATTTTTATATTAAATTTATATAATTTTTATTTTTAATTAATGTGGGACATCTTTATTTTTGTTTTCGTATTCTGACAAAGTTCACAAATTTCCATGTTACCAATTATAAAAATATAGGGCTGGTAATTCATAATGTAAGTAAAGCTCTCAAATATCTTCAGTGGTAATTGTCTTAAACAGCCATTTTTTAATCGATAATCTTAAATGATAATCTCTCAGGTACATAAACTCGATGAGGAAGGAGAAAGAGGGAGCCCAACAAGATTTTGGGTTTAATTAATAAAACTCTTTAGAATCATAGATGGAGGGAAAAAAGGTTAATCTCTGGATATTCTGACTCGAATAGAGCGAAAAAAAAAAAAAAGGGAAAGCCAAAAAATTTTAGCTTTCTCCCACCCCTTTTTTTTTTTTCTTTTCCGCGGCAATTAATAAAAGCATAACCATATTTAAAAACGGGTTGAGAAGTACACAGCAGTATCTCATGTAACTCATTTTATCTATTTAAAAAATTTTTAAAAAATTATATTTTAATAATATTTGATATAATGAATCTATTATTATATTTTTCATTCTAAACAAAAATCATTTGGACTGTTAAAATATATTGAAAATGTGTTAAATCTAGACCGTTAAATATAATATATAAAATTTTTAATACATTTTTAACAGTCCAAATAATTTTTGTTTATAATAAAAAATATATCAATAGATCCATTATATCAAACACTATTAAAATATAATTTTTTAAAATTTTTTTAAAAAATTTTAAGTAGATAAAATAGGCCACATGAAGGGCTGCTGTGTAAAAATATATAGCAACCTCTCTCAATCCCTTAAAAGCGTGGGTGAATAATAATTTTTTATTTTTTATTTTATCATTTAAAATTTTTAAATTACCCATACTAAAACCGCGTGTAAAAACATGGATGAATATTGAAGAAATTTTTTATACTTATTGTTTAGAGCGTGGTTAAATGAAATATTTTTCAACGCTTTGATAAAGTATAGTCAATTTATAACACTAATTAAATTATGCATACGCTTTATTAAAACGTGAGCAAAGTCTCATTTTCTTGTAATGTCAATGAACTTGTTGGGTTATTTAGATTGAAAACAAGCTTTTCATTCCAAGAAGGGTTAAGGTTTTTAAGTTTGGTTTGAGTTCTTCTTTGGTTTCTCATCCAAGAATAGTTGTACACAAGAATTTGCTGAACCTTCATTATTTTTGGGTATGAGATTATTTGCATTAAGAACTACTAGTAGTTGTCATGCTGGTGGAGGTTAATTTTGCTTAATTACTAGTTGCATGGGCATATTTATATAATTAAGTGTATAGTTATAAATTTAATTATAAATTATAGCTATCTTAATTAGATGCTAAGTTTTAATTTATTGTTTGAACCAAAAATATATACTCCTTAATACAGGAGGGAAAACTTTTCTCTTCATTCCTTTTCACTTTTTCTCTTTTTAATTAAACTGTTCTTTTTTATAATCAATTAAAGGTTGTTTGCTTGCTTTATTGCGTTAATTTAAGAGCAATCTTCAGAAGACCTATACATTTTCAGTGTTATGAAACACTGAATATATAAAGGAAAGAATTTGATATTAGCGCAGTGCATCCAAGTCAATATATATAATTTATGAGTCAGATTATGTATTTTTGAGTTAGCCATCCAAGTCATTATAAATGTAGTATGAGTCAGATTCGCAACGATTTTATGAGTCAGAACAACATATGAGGATATCAATACACATTACAAACTAAAATATCTTTCCATATAAATAATCAATTGTTTTTTAAATCGGATCGATTAAAAAACTGATAAAAATAAATGATCAGAAGGTCAGATATTCGACTAAAATTGAATCGATTAAATTGAAAAAAAAAATCGATATATATATATATATATATATATATATATATATATATATATATATATATATATATATATATATATATATGATGAAAAGAAATATAATTTGATATTTTTTATTTTTTATTA
>CANXYC010247222.1:0-12092 GCA_948193065.1 Aleurites moluccanus | reverse complement strand
CTTTGGGGAATGTGTGATCAACCTAAAACCCATAAGGGCTAGAGTTGATATTCCCTATTTTGAGATTTTGAGGTGTAATAATTTACTTTTATCGTTTTCTTTTGGTTATTTCTTGATTGCTTACATTTCAGTTGTTCATCCATTTATTTACTTGCTCATACATCTTATATGTCATTCTTTAATTGCTCATGAAAATCATTTTAAATCAAGGTTAAAATTAAAAGCCAAGTTCAACCGAAAACCTAGTCCCCGAATTCTCTTTGGTTTCAAAGACTAGTGCACTTTTTTCTTTGGGATAAAATTGGAGTCAAAATGAATTTTTACCTTAAATTTTCTCAACAAAAATAACTTAAGGTGGCGACTTCAAAATCTAAATCATTTTCAAATAAAAGGCGCTAAGGTCGTCTCCTCCGTGAGAAATTGCCCCAAATGAGCATTCGGATTCCACCCATTTATTTTAAGCGAACCCGGACGCGGTGCTCGGGCGAGGCCTCACATATCTTTGTATTCTTTTTGCCTTGAAATTGTGTAAATTTTTTTTTCATAAGGGGAAGCATAAATTTAGGGGTAGCTAATATTGTTTTATTATGCACATTTGATTTACACAATACTTAATTTTATATTTTGAAATCGTTTGAAACATAAAAAAAAAAAAAAAAGGAGAATATTGAATCAAAAGGTTTCCATCTAAGATTTTGATGATAACAAATAGTTAGTTGTGTTACTAATTATATTTGAAATATTTATGTGAGATTATAGGTCATTCAAAATGTCAAAAAAAACTTCTAACTCAATAGTTTCAAGAGTAAAATAAATTCATAATTATTTGAAGTATGAGTTATGATGAGAATAATTTGTTTCGAGTTTGAAGTTGAGCAAGATGAAGAGTAGACTTCTCAAGTTCAAGGATCTTTATATGTAGTTTAGAATCTTAATTCTTCTCTTGTGTCCTTGTAACTCTAATTATTTGAAATTTATAAATATTGGCTCATGACCTTAGTTTGTACCTTAGGAATCCTTCTCATTCTTATTTCGAGTCATTTAGGTTTCTAAGAGACTATTTCAATCAAAAATATTTGAAAAATTAGCGTTTTTGTATATTTAACGAGGTAGCTGAAAATACACCCCAAAAGGTTAAAATTTTAATTTATGGCCTAAAATTTATTTTTTTAAGATTTTAGTTTTCAGCTAAGCGAAAATGATTTTTAGCTAATTGAAAGTGTATTTTGTTACCGTCTTAATTTTGTCTCTTTTCAGCTATCCAAAAGTTAGTCTTCTCATTTGGAGTTTGAAATTGAACAAAATGAAGAGTAGACCTCCTAAGTTCAAGGATTTTTATGTGTAAATTAAAATCTTATTTCTTCTCTTATAAGTCCTTGTAACTCTAATTGTTTGAAATTTATAAATATTAGATCATGACCTTAATTTAGACCTTAGGAACTCTTGTCTTTCTTATTTCGAGTCATTTAAGTTTCCAAGAGACCATCTCAATCAAAAGTCTTTGGAAAATTAGTCTTTTGTGTTTTTAGAAAGCTACATAGAAAGCATTTTTGGCCAAAAAGCTAAAATTTGAATTTTTGGCCCAAAATTTCTTTTTTTGAGATTTCAAATTTTAGTTAACCGAAAATATTTTTTGGCTAATCAAAAGTGTCAGATTTTGCTATTATCCTATTTTTTGTCCCTTTTCGACTAGTTGAAAATGACTTTCGACCAAATAAAAGTTAGTTTGAAAAAGAATATAACAATTTTATTTGATGGTTGAAGGGCCACCAATGTATTAAATGCACCCAAACGATCATTAATTATGAGAGACTATAAATATGAATATTGGGCAATATTTATGATGTTAGAGCAACTTTGAATGATCTATCAAGTATGAAAATTATATTCCCAATTGATTTGTAATTAGAGTGATTGAAATTGTATTTCATTGTTCGAAGTTACTAAAGAAGATTATAGATAGTGAAAAAATCTCAATGAAATCTTAGAGAATGAATGTAGGTAAAAATTTAATTCAATCATTATAAATTATTGTATTTGCCTCTCTCTTTATCTCATTTATTAAATTGATCTTATTGCTTATTTATCATTTATGCTAACATAATTTGCTGTTTAATTCTTTGCAAGTTTGTGGGTTAACCTTGATTGAGTATATCTTCATCAATGCTTGTATACATGTACTCATTTAATCATTGTCATTAATTAATAAACATTCGTTTTGTGCTTCCGCTTAATTCTTTAAATGTGAATTGTTTAATTAGTATAAAATTGCATTTACGATCAAAACTTAATAATCAACTCAATTCATCCCTTTTGGATTGCCGTATTGGACCAATAGTTATATTAAAAAATTCGGATAAATTAATATTTAATTTTTAAGATCTTATGTAATTAAAATTTTATCTCTCTATATTGAGAAATAAATTAAATAATCCTTTGTATTTATTTTGACTAATCAAAATAGTTATTTCTATGTTAGGGACTTCTTATAGTAGTCAAAGAAAATATTTCATGGTAAAAATATTAGAATGTCAAAGTTGATAAAATTTTAAATATATTAGTATTTTTTTGTACTTTTCAAATTAATTAAATTAAAAGGTTATATATTTTAATAATAGTATAAAAAATATTAAAAATATAATTTTTACACTAATTTTATAACAGTGTAAAAAGATGAAAATTTTATTTTTTATTATTTAAAATATATTGTTAAATTTTTTAATTTTTTTTTTAAAGTAAAAATTAGCTGGACAAATTCAAAAGAATTAATTATCAATTTGAACTTTTATTAAAAAAAAAAAAAAAAAAAAGAAATAAAACAAGAAAGAGAATATGATATATTAGGATTTAATACATAGATGCAAAGATATTTAATCATTTTTCATTCATTTAATAAAAAAAAATCTTATTAATTAGATAAAATTTAAGACATCAAATAGTGATTTATCCTTCCAATTTTATCATTACTTATGAAGAGACCGTTAATCTTTATATAGGGCATATGGGATTTTACATGGCAATTGGATTTCTTTGAAAGAAAGTGTGAAGTAAAGATCCTTATTATGTGATGTGGTGATTCTCGCGAAAGAGTAAGCAATTTTTAAAAATATCTGAATTGTTTATTTCTAAGTGGAGAGTGAATTACAAGCAAAGAAATTATAAATCAAAGCATATAATACACGTAGTATCAAGTGATTTGGAAGTGTGAATTTATTTTAACATTAATAAATAAATAAATTTGTTTTTAACTATAATTAAACTCAATCAAGTATTGTTCAAGTATTTCAAACATCCATTTGAGCTTGAAAATAAAAACTCGATTAAGCACGAGCTTTGAATTTCAAATTTTCTAATTAGTTTAGTACTGTATTGACTTCACCAGCTTGATAATACCCCCTAGCTTAGACTTAATTTGGCAAAGTTGTGCCCAAATCTAACAACACAAAACACAGCTGTTGGAGAAAGTCTCTTCTTCGCTTTGTAAATAAGTTGTTTTTCTCTCAGTTGTCAAAACACAACTGAATTCCCTATTTCTGTCAAAAACAAAGCCTAAGGATACAATACCCTCCCTGAACTCGACACAATCTCAATTGAATGAACTTTGTATCATCAAGAAGAAAAGACTTTGATACCATATGCATTAACCATTTAATGCAACAATCAAATTTGTAAATAAGGCCGGATAAAGTTTTTATGTTTTACCTTGAATAAATTAAGATTGTGTTTGGATATATGAATTTAAATTTGAAATTTTAATTTCAAATCTCATATTTCAAATTTATGATTTGAATTTAAAAATTTATAAATTTCTTATTTGAAGAGGATTAAGAATATAAAATTCTAGATTTTAAATTTAAAAAAATAAAGATTTTATATTAAAAATAAAAATAATAGATTTAAAATAATTAGTTAAAAAAGAATATTTAAAATATTAAATTTTTGAACAATTAAATTTCACTAGAGCTTTAAATTAAATCCAAATTCATATAATTTTAATAATTTAAATAAGAAATTAATCCAAATCTAAATATTTGATCTAAATCCTTATCATCAAAATCAATCATAAATTATTTTCTATGCCAAAACACGCATAGAACAGTAGCCAGCTGAAGGAATTCAGGTAAATCCCAACTTTTGAACCACAATTGAAACTATTTTGTTTCTCATTTTGAAAATGAAAAGCCAAAAGTTAAGCACTAGCTCCTTTTGTTCCAATTGCATAAGCCATAAAATAAGTTGCAGACCAAAGGTCATCAGTTAATTGAAGATTTTACATGATTGTTTCGATATCATCGTTTGCTTCTAAAGACTAGCTGAAAAGTAACGTTCCAGTTTCAAGTGATTTCATAAATCAAAAACTCATTCCAATGGCAATGAGCTGCTCTCGATATTCCAGATACAAATAGAAACTTCTTTTTCTATCAGCAAATTTTTCATTTACATCTTTCTTACAGGAGAAAAAGGCAGAATATTATGAACCTAGACAACCAGAGAAATTTTGACAATTCTAGCTTATCAACTCATTCAGTATCTTATATAAGAATATATTTTTATTGAATCAAATATAATCCCTCTAACCTTTACTCGGTAAATAGCTATACTTGAAAGGAATCAAGAATGGTTTTTAGAGTTTTCTCAGATGCTTGCCACTGTTTATCATTTGCACTAGCCACGAACAACACAACTGTGCTTCCCTTTGCTGTTGCCTTTGCAAGATTGTGAGTACCCGTAAGAGCATATGGTGTCTCAAGCACATATTTGTAATACTGTAAACAACAAAACAGGACTGTCATGACTTAGCAAATAGAATCTTAGCATTAGGCTACTAGTTTATCAAATTTTGTTTACAAGTAAAATTGCCAAAACCCTACATTCACTTTAGATTTTTCCTTCCCGTGTTGAATTATCTACAAATTGTTTTGTAGATTAACTAAAAAAATCTGATAAATGCTTTTAGTTAATCTGACTACCTACCAGAATTAAGTAGTGCATTAAAACTATTTACAAGGAATTAAAAAATAAATTATGCTTCTCAATTTTTCATTCTACAGAAAAATTTTAATGCAATGGAAGCAAAATGGACAATTTAGAACCTTGTCGTAAGTGGCGAATTTGTGGCTCATATTTTGTCAAAGGAAATTTCTATTCACTACAAGGCCCTGCAAAGGGAGAGAATTCCTTGAGAAGGGCATAGTCAAGGATGGTCTTACTATTGAAGCTTGCTATGTTATTACAAACTTTTTCTTGTATAAGAAAAAAATTCTAATATCTCTATTCATAGGGTTGTAACTCTCTCCTTTTGACAGTGAAAATTGCAGCGGCTATCCTAGGATGTAAGCACACTTGTTGAACCACCTAAAATTCTTTATATTAATTTTTCTTAATCTCATGCATGTGTTATTATGTGCATTCTGTGCTAACAGCAAGTTCTTACTCAGAACCCAATTATGTAAAATGTTGCGAGATGTTGAAAAGTAGTTAATTAAACAAGTTCTTCCTGAACATGTATATGTTAATTTAACACCAACTAATGGTTTTTCATTTAGATAAGTTCGGAAGAACAAGGGCATCTAAGACCAAATGCAAAAAAAAAAAAAAAAATAATAATAATAATAAAATAAAATATGGAGCTCTAAGGGCTGATAAAAGGTTTATTTTATTTTGGCTCAGAGAGTAATTTATGGCTAATTTATGTTGCACAAATTATGTATATTAAATAAATTCACATGCAGAATTGAGCAAAGAGGAGTCTGAAGATGTGCATTTTAAGCAGGTAGAGTGAAGTCTTACAATTAACATATAACTCTTGGACAACTGAGGAATTAATTATAATCTGAAAATTTGTAAATTACTAACAGTAGTAACAATTAAAAAGCAGGAAGAGCTAATAGGATAATACCGTCTGATCACCAAGCTTTTCAACTGATGTTTCTAAGAGTTCATCCGGATCGTACGAGTTTCCAGTTACAAAAGGGCCGAGTGAAGCAATAAGCTTCTCAGGGCTTCCAATTTCTTCAATAGTTGCATTAGGTTTGTTGGTCAACCGTATCAAAGGAGAAGCCACAACCTGAACTTTTCCCTGATTTTCATCCTCAAACTTTACCTCAACCCAAGGCTCTGCACACTTTGGTTGGCAGTAGTTCCCAGATAATATATTTGCTACTCGCGTTTGCTTCCAAGTTGGTGGGAGAATGAATCGGTAAGGCTGCACATTTCCTGCAAGAAACTAAATTTCAAATACCATTAGAATATATATATATACCCTCTAAATTACCTTGTCATTTTCTCATCCCACTACTTGATTTTTCTGGTTTAAGGGCACATTTGGTTGTCCAAGAAAATGTAAAGGGAATGAAAATGGACATCCATTTCTAAGAATCCCATTTCAATTTTCATTTCTTTTGAGATAATAAAATAGAAATTATACTTAAAATTAGATGATATTATATTTCAACTAAAATTCAATGCAAAATTCCCTCATAAATAACTAGTTATAAGCCAAAACAGTAAAAGGGAATCCTATTTATAGGGATTGCATTTCATTTCTTTCTAATTTCAAAAGAAAACGAAAAGTAGCATTAATCTAGACATTAACTGTGACAGTTATGGACAAGAAAAATGAAAAATAAATAATGTTATAGAATTTTATAGATAAGAACCTGCGCGAAGAGCAGGAGTGTCTTTGGAAGTGGCTTTGAAGAGCACAAAGGAAGGATCTGAAGGGGAAGGTGGTAAGTAAGAGCCAATCTCGACCTCTCTGGCCTCCGAAATGGGAGTTTCTTTGATCAAAATGAGAGGGGACAATGCTAGTCCTTTCAAAATTTGTCTCCTCTGAGTGAGATGGTTTCGGTTTGGGTGCAATACTGAGGTTGTGGCTGAAGTTTTGAGGTAAGATTTTGGAGAGATGAAGGATGAGAAAACTGGAGAGACTGGTGTCAGCGATGCAGTTGCCATTTGAGTGAGAGAGAAAAATTTGGGTTGGGATCCCGCTCTGACTACTTATCAAGTCTTATCCGTTTGAGGATGAAACATCAGGAATAGAGAAGTATTTTTATATGTATATAATTACATAAACTTTGGGGCTCAAGTCTCGGACCGGCGAGTTTACGAGTGCATTCGTTTCCTTGATTTATGCATTTAAGAAATGATAAAATTTCTTCAATAGTATTATTTTAGTATTTCAACTTATTTTTTATTAAATTAAGTATTTAAACTTGCTAATTTTTACATAATATAATGTGTCTAATATATTTTACAGGTTAAAATAATTATATATCTTATTTTGAATAATAAATTTATTTAAATATCCTCTTTCTAAAACATTATTATTTTTTATTTTCCCTTATTTCTTTTTTTTTATTTTATTTATTTATTAGAAAACCATAAAAAAAAAAATTATTATTTTTTTTCATTTTAAAATAAAAAATTATAGTAATTTTATCTCTATTTTTTTGTCTAATATATTTTACAGGTTAAAATAATTATATATCTTATTTTGAGTAATAAATTTATTTAAATATCTTCTTTCTAAAACATTATTATTTTTTATTTTCCCTTATTTCTTTTTTTAAAAAATTTATTTATTTATTAGAAAACCATAAATAAAAAATTTTATTATTATTTTTTTCATTTTAAAAAAAAATTATACTAATTTTATCTTTATTTTAAAAAAAATAAAAATTCAAATATTATATTAAATTCGTTTCTATTTTTTTTTTTTATAATCATCAAATAATTAAAAAAAAAAAAAGGAAATAAAATATTTGAAAAAATACATTAAAGAACAAAGAGAGAAAAAGGAAGAAAATAGAAAAAAAAAAAAAAGAAGAGAAAAATATAAATTAATGTGTCATCTCAATTTAGAGATTATGATTATTTTAAAGTATGAGGAAACTTAAAGGTACTAACCACCCATAAAACAATGCTATGACATAATATAGCATAACCTAAATCTGATCCTAAAATCATAATTAATAACATTACATATTATATCTATGAATCTCTTACATGCTCAAATATTATCGTGAATCAAGAATAAATCTTTAATATCATACATCATGTAATGAATAAGAACATAACATCAATGTAAAAGAGATTATTTTAATCCTCCCAAAATAATGTTAATATCCCTTAAATGACAACCATATAGCTACTAGATAAAAATATAAACTCCTAGAATATGAAATATACATTGATATCTGAAGTTTCCTGTCGAAGAAGGAGATACAAGAAACTTAAATTATTCACTACTTGTTGCTTAAAAACATGAAACAACTATGGATAAGTAAATTCAGTGAGTAAAAAAATATATTATCATACCTTAAAAAGCTCAGTAATCATAAGATGTCACGACCCAGTTTTCCGGATCACGACGGTCCTAGGGCACAAGAGATGTCAATGGCGACCGGCACCCGTATAACCCAGTATCACATGCACAATCTATAAACCATAATATATTATTCATATTAATTAGTTACCATCCATTTTGTTATTCTGTCATGCATTCTGTAATTTATTCTGTAATTGGTTGTAATAGTTTATATCATATCATGCAGCAAATAACTCAATATATCATCAATATATATATATACATATGTTCATCTCCTAACTAACCCATACATACCCCATGGAGCAGCTAGATAATGAACACCAAAATAAATATACATAATGTCAGAATATATATACATCAGAATGTCTGAAGCAGAAATTCACAGAAGACAGAAGACAAGATTCTGCAACCTACACCTCTCTTGAAATGGGTAAACAATAAAATAGTGAGTATAGATGATACTCAGTGGATTTACATGCATCACAATAAACAATAGGCATCAAATAAATAATGGTATCAGTCAATAGGATAACAGTATACAGTATCAATGTAACACCTACCATTTTCATATACAATTTTTGTATATATGTGTGTGTGTATATTTTAAATGAAATTGGCCTAATTAATTGATCTTGTAATAAGTTTAAAATTTTACTGATTTAATTATTTTGATAATGATAGTAAATGAGCATGGAAAATATTAGTGTATAATATTGATTGATATGTTGGATTCCTAAATTTGTAAAAATATTCTAAGTGTTAAAAGAATTGAGGAGTTAAAAAATCTGTAGCGAATTTGCGAAACTGCATTAAGTGGTTTCCAGCCGGCATTGGCGAGCTGCCATGCGAGATGGCATTAGCGAGGTGGCCTTGTGAAGAGGCTATGCCGAGCTGGCCTTGCGAAGAAGCAATGCCGAGCTGGCATTGCGAAGACGAAATGCGAAGAGGAAGTGCAAACTGGAAAGTGCGAAGAGGAAGTGCGAACTGAGATTGTGAGTCGGCAAATGCGAAGAGGCATTGGCGAGCTGGGTTTGGCGAAGTGGAATGGCGAGCCAGCAATGTAACACCTCTGCCTAGTTTGTACCTAATCCTTATAGAGACCTTCCGGAGGGAGATCTTTCTTTCTTTTTAATGTGTTGTTAATATGCATTTATACATGAAATTGATGATTATGCATATTATTTGAATTAGTTTTAGTCATAGAAGTGGTCTATAAGCTGTTAGGACTTAATTGAGAAATTTTGAGTTTTTGGTGAACTGGGGGCAAAATGGTCATTTTTTCGCCCATCGGATTTTTATGGATTTAATATCATATTTAAAAGGAGAAAAGAATTTAAAGACTTGAAAATGGCCTTATTTAATTTATTTGAGTATTAGATAAAGAAATAATCCCGGTTAAAAAATATTTATCAGCACGTTGCGCGATTTCGGTGTTTCGGTTACACTAAGGGTATTTTGGTCATTTCCTTTATAATAAGGAGTTATTGAGTGTGTGCAAACTTATGGTATTAGTTTAGGCTTGATTGAATCTAACCTTTGGATCAAATGACTTTAAATTGGATGGTTAGATGAGTAGGTTGCAAAGTTACTATCCTAAACTCAAAGTATGAGATTATTGCTTTTGGTTTTGGATTTGGTGTGTCAAATGTATGTGTTACCTATATTAGTTGACTTTGGATGAACCAATAGTATGAAGGTAAGAAGAATGGATGGTTGGATGACTAGATTTCACCAAAAGTACCATAGAACCTAAACCATTGGATCGCATCTTTTTGGTTGGATAAATTTTTCCCACCAACACCATTTGTCTTATTCTTCCTCAAGAAATTTTCAGCCATAACCACCTTATCCTTCAAGCTCAATTCGGCCAAAACACCTCCCTTCCATTTCTTGTTATTTTCTTTATATTTTTTATTAAAATAGATACAATCCATCATCCTAAACACCATTCTAACCTTAGATTTGAAAGAAAAACCCATTAAAGCCACCAAATAATTCAAAGAAGTTTTGAAGGAAATATTGGTAAGTTAATGGTTTTTGAATTCTTTTGTTATAGAATTGTTTATTTAGTTGTTCTTGTTTTTAATTATGGTTTAGAAGTTATTTTGCATGGTTATAATTCAATATAGAACTTGAAACCCTAATAGGAAGAACATTAGATTAAAGTGTGAATTTGTTGAATCTATTGCTTTTAATGTTGTTTATGTGATGTGAATGACATGAATTTATGGTTAGATGAAAGAAATAAATTCATTTGGTGGGATTTCCTTCATGGCCGAATGCTTTAGAGAAATAGGGTTTAGTGTACATTTTGTGGTTTTAAGTGTTTAATGGGTGGAACAAGTAGTATTTGATGTGTTTTTGATGAATTGATGATTGAATGTTAGAAAAGAATAAATTTGGAATTTGTGTTGTTTTAGCCGAATGGGGGAAAGTAGGATGGAGAAGTTTGTTTTGATGTTAGTTAGGTTAAAATGCTATAATGTGATTCATTAGGTGTTTATAAATGTGGTTAGATAAAATGGCATTGTTAAATTGATGAATATGTTGTATGATGCTTACTTTGGTTAAGGTTAAGTTTACTAAGTTAAAGTGTTGGAATAATGGATTGAGTAAAGCAAAGGTTGAATATGAATAAGTATGGAAAAGTATAATAATGTATGAGTTTGAAAGTGTATTTTGGGTATTTAAAAGTCAGGAAGAGAAATTGCTTAAATGTAGCATATAGTGTGTTTAGTAGTAAATGTTTTGCATGTTATGTATGTTTAATGTATTCTGATGTAAATGTCATGTTTTGGATTGATTTATAGCTTATCGGAGTGTTGTGTGTGTTAATAGGAGATCCGTCGAAAATTCCCGATCGGAGTGCGGATCGGCGAGCTGAGTAGGGCTCGTGAGCATTTGTGGGGTTATAGCTATTTTTGGTGATTAAGGTGAGTTCTCTTGCATAACTATGTATGACTTGCATTAAATATATCATATCATATCTTATATATGTTAAAAATGCAGTTTGCTAGTCAAAAGTGTCCAAAGTCCCAATTGGCCTTAAATGCATTTTCGGTAAACACTTAAACTGACCTAAAATTCAATTGGCTATAAAATGAAAACCAAAAAGCCAATTGGGCCACCACTTGGCCCAATCATCTATTCCTGACCTACGCTTCGAAACGGTACCGCATAATCTTTCTAATACTTTTGGTAATCCAGTTAACAAGAAACCACCTAAAAATCCCAAAACGGACTTGTAATATGATAGCCAGTTGCGACAGCGCAACTGGGCCCGTTGGGCAAATTTTTGGTAAATTATAATTTGACTCTATTACTTCTCATATATGTATATATAATTGTTTTATTGCTTTATAAGTTTTATATATGCTATATTTATTGTTATTTGCAGGTACATTTATATGATATTAGTTCAGGGCTATTTCGATGGTATAGCGGGTAAATCCATCGACTGTGTGCACACTGCGTTATGGGACCCCTGCTAGAGAGGGACGTTGTATTCTCTAGTTGTAAGGAAAATATCCTTATGTGAGTCATGTATTTAGGGGACCCCTGCTAGGGAGGGATGTTGTATTCTCTAGTGCAGTGCACTTTATAATAGTGCCGAGTATTAAAGTTCAAAAGTGACCCAAATCCTGTGATATCATATATGTGCTACCTTTATTTATTTACATGGTTAATATAATATTATTATTATAGTTAATTATCTTATTATCCATATGCTATAGTCTATTAAATACTTTATACATTATAATGG